>SKCR01022460.1:0-35099 GCA_019454045.1 Zanthoxylum bungeanum
ATTTACTTTACAGCATTTTACTCACCGCAATTACTTTTCAGCATTTTCATTTTATGTCTTTTAAGTTTTTATTAGCCTAGTTATGTGCTTGTAAATAAATTAGTTATCTGAGGTTGTGATGACTTTTAATATCACTGTTTAATAAGGGTTAAATTATAGCTTGGGTAAAATAAAGATTTATTTATTGAGTCTTAATCTTAATGCCTTTTTATTAATTGGCCACTAATAAAATTGATATGGTAAATCTAAAATGAACTAGACATAGGGATTTTAGGTTTCAGCCTTAGACTCAATAGCCCACGATCTTCCTTGAGGATAGATAACCCTTTAATAGATTTCCTTACAGGATAGGAATATACCTGTTGGGCGGGGGTAGCCATAATTGGAACTTAATCTTAATGAATCTAGGTAATTTGGTTGACATAGACATATGATTCAATTGGATTATACTGGGTATTTGTAATTGACCATCGGAAGATGCTTTTACATAATTTAGTGTTCCAGGTTAATAAATCAATATATTACCCGACTTTAAGATAACCACTTCATCTTTAAAATGATATTAAAAGAAATCACAACCCTAGATAGTTTTTAATATTGAATTTTCTTAAAATCTACTTTCGAACAATTTTATTTACTTGCCTTTAAATTTAGAATCGTCGTCATTTCAAATCAATTAAACAACCTGTTAGATACTAGTAATAATTTGACCTCATAAAATTAATAACTTAGGTATTAAGTCCTCGTGGGATCGATACTTTTTATACTACTTGAACGATACGTACGCTTGCGTTATACGTGTGTGTTTACGCCGGTCATCTACCCTGGTGATTGTCCGTCTTATTTTGGGCGTCCCATATAGGACGAGGTATGGAGATCGTCCCAAGTCCTCTTCTAATGTTCTGACTGCAGGGTTTCCAGCCTCGTACAATTCTTTGAAAAACCGATTCTGTGATATCCCCCTTCTTCGGGCTTCGGTCTTGATGTCTATTTCTTTTTCTACGTCGGTCATTTCCTCATCTGAAGCTTCCCTATCCATTATCGAGAGCGCTGCAAATTCTGCCACATCACCCTCATAGACATATTCGCTTGTTCCAGCTTCCCCACTGCTGTCCCCCTTGAATTCTCTGGACAACAAGTAATGGTTGGCCACAATCGGTGGCATGCTGCCGAACTGAATGACAATAGGGGGCTCTTCGTCGTCTGTTTCGTCCCGTTTTCGTATGTCAAACTTGGTGCGTTCTTCGCAGCTCATTATTTTCCCTTCTTTACAGTCACTCTCTTTGTTATTTGCCTCCGGTTTCTCCGTGATACGAGGACTGCGGCCTGTGATCCTCACCCCACCTTGTTGGTGCATCATACAACCATAATTTCTCTGGTGTCTCCTTAATTGCGTCCTCGTCATTTCATCTACGGGAGGATAGTTCCTGCCTGGGCGTTGCCCCGAATACAGCCTTCGATACAAATGCCATATATTGGGCCGATGAATTTTCGGCCTAAACGTCCTCATATTTTGTACGAAGTTTGAATTTTCGCCATAAAACCTTGGTGAAAAGTCTGTGGCTGCCATGTTACTGGCTCTTTCTTTACGGGCCTTTCACAAGTGTCTTCCAACTCCCTCATCCACTCTATACTGTTCTTGCACCGTACATAAAGGTTTTGCTGATCCTTCTGTTTTTTGGGGTGCTTTAATCCTTTCCAGAACGCTTGGACGATGACCATTCTGTTCTTCATCTGGGACCAACTTGAATCTTGGCAAATTGGTAAGATCCGAGGCTTGGGAAACGGGTTGTCATCCACGGCCATCTTTTTTTCGAACGTTATTCGTCCAGATTCTATAGCATCCTGCAAAACATTCCGAAAAACAAGACATGTATTAGTTTAATGGGACCATGCATTATTCCATTTATAATATTTTTTGCTGTCGATTTGCTCGGCGCTTGGCAACGTATGGCGGTCGCTCAAACTGATATGTTTGTCTTTGTAAAACTGATCGAATATGGCGTCGACTTTTGTTGTATCAAAATAAAAGTTTCTCCCATTTTTATCGTTCTTTTCTTTGGCTTGGGGTTCGGCCCACGTTTTACAAACGTACGGTTTTCCTTTAACAAATTCGACCAAACACAAGTCGGCCGATTCGACGTCCATTTCGCCTACTTCATAATCGATGCTCCTGTAATACGTCCCTTTGCTAGAATTTTTCATTTGCTCTTCCTCCCTTAGTAATCGTTCATAACGCATCGCGCTGGTGATGAGCTGGGGGAGGTCCCAAAATTCACGATCTTGAAATTTATTTTTCAAGTCGAAATTGAGGCAACTTTGAGCGATTCTCACGAACTCTTTTTCTGGCAAAGGCACGTAACATCGGCCTCGAGCTACTTTAAACCTTTGTAAGAATGTTTCCGCCCACTCTCCTGGCAACTGTCTCAGGTTTGCTAGGTCGGCCAAAGCCAATTCGGATTCGGTCTTGTAGAATTGCGCTTGGAACAACTGTTCCATTTGTTGCCAATTTTCTACTGAGTTGGCCGGCAGACTGACGTACCAGGAGAACGCTACTCCTGACAGTGAGCCGTGAAATAACCTTAACTTATGGAAATCCGTGACCTCTCCATACTGAAGGGTAAATCGCCCTATGTGTTCCATGGTAGAAACTTCCCCAGACCCCGTAAATAGGGAAAAATTTGGTATTTTGTAGTTTCTAGGCCACAGATACGCCATGTTGATCCAATCGGGATATGGCTTTCGGTACCTTGGCCGAATTGGCCGTACTCCCAGACCGAATTGATTTTAGAGGATGTCGGTCACTTGTTCCCTTAACATGTCATTACCATTAAATGGCATCGCTATGGGGGTGGTTGTGGTCCTCTCACTAGTGGACATAATCATGATTCTTTCCCTGAGAAACCTAGACGCCTTGGGGCAACACCACCTCGTGTTGTGACATATTTGGCCCATGGTGTAGATTTGGCCCTAAATATGGGCCATTGTCCCCAAAACTTATTCCTCCCCTGGAAGTCGTAGGGACCTTGATTCCTTTTGGGGGAACATTACTCGGACCAGCCTCCTGACTGCTTGGTGCAGGGGAAGGCGTAGTCCACATTTGGTCATTAATTCGTTCAACGAGCTCAAGTGTTTGGCCATATTTTCATAATGTGAATTGCTAGTCGAGACAAATTTATCTATGACATGAGCGTTTTACAGCCTAACTTGTTCAACAACATCCTGTGTAAATTCACTGAACAATGCACGAACTGCATTAGGGCTGAATTCTCGCATCGGTTCGTATCGACTAGCTTCTGCCAGACCCTCGAAATGACCCACCACGGCTGGAACGTGTGGCTGGTTGGTTTGTTCCAGTCCTCCTTCCTCCGTACCTGGGCCAGTTTGAGTGTTTCTTTTTGGAGGCATCTCCATTTCTTACACCATTTCTCCCACTGTGGTCGCCAAAAACTGTTTGAGTGATTTTTGTGCGCGAAGAAGAAAGAGAAACATGTAAAGTTCAAACCTCCTGAGACAAAGTCCCAGCAAGGGGTGTTTGATTAAGTGAATAAGCCTCCAAGGGGCGCAATCACACAAATTACAGTCTTAAAAGTTATAAAAACTAAAAGATAAAAAAATGCTCGTTTGAGTCTTCATTTGATCGGGGTTTTATTTTCTGCATTGTTAATTTACGTTGATTGAATATTTTTTAGAATAAGGTTGCTTGTTGATTAATCCATAGACACATTAACTAGGAATTGTCTTAGTGAATTGTGATAAATTCCGCATAGCGTTAGTGTTGGGGTTGGTGCTCAGAGCGCCAATTCCCGGTTGTATTTCTATATGAATACTACTGTAAAACGTTATTATTATGAATAATATATATGCAGTTTCTATAATATAATGTATCTTTTAATATGGTAAAGACGTAATGACCTTATAATGACTAATCATGATGCTGTTGCAAAAGTGTCGCAATTGACATTGAGTTTTATCATGACGTTGTCATTCTCAAAATGTTCATGGTCAAGGTTTACACTACTTGGTCAGTAAAGTAAACCCGTTGAGACTGGTACATGTCATATACATGAATATATGATTTCAATGGTTTCTCAATGAACCATAAGTCTTGGAAACTAGTATAGACATGTAGGTGTTTATAGCGGATAAACACTGAACGACTCACCGAATATTCTTAATGGATGGTACACCAACATCAATAAGAATCTTATCGGGTTGAGTAGCACTTGTGATTCTTCGACTTGAGATACCACTGTGGGCGCATGAGACATCTTCCACACTTAGATGACACTTATGTCACCGATCTATTTAGATCAGACCTCCGCCTGTTCGTTGGATGTGGATAGATCTTCAGGGTGTCCTGTGTGTATCGAGAAAGGATCCGTCAGTTCTGTGTATCAGAGCATAGGTAGTCCATATGATTAGCAATCAGATAAAAACCATGGGCCCGTGGTATTTTTTAGAAGTCAGTTCTAAATGTTCTTTTTTAGATTGCTAATAGAGACGTCGACGGGATAGTCCCTATAGAGATTTGACGTTTACATCTATATCTCTGGGATATATCCGGATACCTGTGATGGAGGAATTATACATTTGCCATGACCTCGACCTGTATGATTCAGCAAGTTTATCCGTGATCATCATAATTTACGGGTGGATAAATTATGGACACGAAATTGGATTTCATGACGGATATGCATGAATCTAGAGAGTCTCACTAATGAAATATACTCGTAGAGCACTAGGGAAAAGTACATGTGTAGGGACCCGATAGTCATTTCTTATTTTTTGTGTATTTGTATTTAATGTTAGATTTTATCAAATACACATTAATTAATTGTCAAATTGAGATATTTGACTAATATCATAAATAAATATATGTATTTGATATTTAATGTAAATATAATACATATATGTAATTATTTATATTTAAATAATTATTTAATTGTTAAATAATTAAATTAATTGAAAATACAAATATCTTAAGTTATGATATTTATTTTAATGACTTGATTTGCCTTTGTTGAATTTCTTTAATTCATTAAATGGTTTGATGATTAAGCTTGCAAGTTGATAAAGCTTTATTGAAACAAAATAAAATATCTAGATATTTATTTTTTATCTCCAAATTTTCGGCCAAGGCAATATTGGAGGAGATATAAATTGTTTTGTTTCTTTAGGGTTTCATTAACCTTCAACACTTATCAAAATACTCCATTAAAGAAAACAAAGAAGCTTGATAGAAAGAAAAAGAAAACAAATGAAAGCTTGGATTTTAGTAAGTTTTTCAAACTTGCTATTAGAGAGGAAAATGTTCCTTGAGTTCTAGGTTACATGCTATGAGTTTCTTATGTTTTTATATTCTTTATTCTTTGTGTTTTTGGTGGATGGAAGTTTGATAATAGGGTTGAGCATGTATAAAGATCATAGAATGTTACTAATGAGTTAATAAGCATTCTTTTGATAGTTTGAGAAACTTGTTGCCATTCTAGAGTTATTGACCCACTCTTAAATGACCTAGATTTGTTTTATAGTTGTTTCATTGTGGTGAGGCTTGATTGGTGTGGAAGAAACATGATTGAAGTGTTGGATTTTACTAATTTGGTCTAATTTGTCAAATTTGATGAAATTGAAAAATTAGGGTTTAAGACCACTTCAAAATTTGGGGCTTTTCATTTATGTTGTGTATTTGGATTTTTATATGATACATATAAAATCTTATATTGATTGGATTTCATCTTGATGTGTTTTGAACATTGAAAGTGTAAAATGCACATTTTGTCATGCTTGGAGGCTCTCAGACTTGGGCAATTTTAATTTTTTGGGAATTTTTGTTGCAATTTGAATTCCATTGTGTAGGACATGTTAAATTCATATTAGTAATGATTTAGAATCATCCAAAATTATTTTGAACAATTTAGGACTAAAATGAACAAAATGCAAAGTTTTGGGGCAATTTGGTAATTACATAAAAATTTGATTTCTTGTGTAATATATCATAATTTGGTATTTGGGTAATTAAATAAATAAGTTTATCTAATTGATCCGAGAAAAATTTTTGAAATCGGAAATTTTTATTTTCCACTGTTCCGCTGCGTTACCGGATTTCCGCCCTAAAACCCCTTCAAAATGGTATCAGAGCGAGTCTGATTCTAGGCCCTCTAATATGATTAGCCCTTTAAATTCAATGTTTAATCATATTTTCTTAACTTTATACATGCATGTTTTAATCTAATTTGATTAGATTTAGGGTGTATGACACTTAACGGAAAATCCATAATTAATAAGGTTTAAATGCAATTATGTATTTGATGCATGTTATATGGTCCGTCTTGTCAATACGGTTTATGGATATTTCTCCGTGACTACATCGAGACCGTGCCTCTGTTGTGAGGGTGTAGCCGATAGAGATTTATTTATATTGGATGTATATCAGATACTAGATAAATTCAAGCAAAAACACAATCCTGAACGTGCCCCAGCTGTCAGGGTTACCCAAGTAGCTTGAGTTTATCATTGATAAGTTTAACCTTGGTACATCTCCTTGTGGGCTTGCCTTAGCAGTCACAATGAGAAATGACCAGGACCGAAAACCTAAGAGTCACTAGTGAGTGATTGACAAATGAGTTGTCTACCTGATGAATATACGTAGGCGAGACCGTGCCTCTGCTGTGAGCTGAAATATATTCACGGGATCCACTTTTCACTATTTGTATTTAATTTAATTATTAAATCTTTGTATTCTGTTTGGGGATTACATTATTGCATGATTTAGTGGGAGGAGCATTTTTAGATTAAAAATCCATGATATAGTTTATGCTTATAATATTATATGAAACTGCTTAACTTCTGCTAACCGTTTTTCATGATCTATATGATAGATTTGCGATGGCGGCACCATCCACTAATCTGTTTGCGCGTATGCTTGAAACGAACAAACTCAAGGGCGCTGATAACTTCGCCGATTGGGATTTGGATTTGAGGATTGTCATCGATTCCGAGAAGTTGGGATATGTTCTTGAGGGTCCACTGCCCCTTGCTGTGGCAGAGGACGCTACACCGGAAGAATGCAAAGTCTTCCAAGCTTGGAATGATGATGATTTAAAAGTTAAATCATACATCTTAAGTTCGATTTCACCGGGACTCAAGAAACAATACTATGGCATGTCAGATGCGTATAGTATGATGACACGATTAAGACAACCCTTTGAGAACCAAGAACAAGTTATTGTTCACACGGTCGCAATGAAACCGTTCTATGCGTGATTGGATGAGGGGCAAGCTGTTAGCCCGCATGTTCTTCAGATGATCGATTTGATCGATCAATTGAGGCTACATAATCTCTTTATGAATGACATTCTCGATAGGAGTGTCATTCTTGGTTCACTCCAAGCTTCTTATCGCCAGTTCGTGATGTACTTCAACATGAACGGGATTATCTGTACCTACCAAGAGCTGCATAGGATGTTGCTCGAGGCGGAAGAGGACCTCAAGAAGGGAGTACCGACTCGCCCTCCCTGATCTACTTCACTTTCTGCTTCTTCCCATACTTGGTCAAAGGGAAAGAAGAAGAAGGGAAGAAGAAGAAGAGTCTCGGTCCTCAACCACATGCTAAGATAGCAAAGCCCAAGAGGGCTTCTGACGACAAATGCCATCACTGCAGCAAAGTCGGGCACTGGAAAAGGATCTGTCCTGACTACATTGCCCAGCTGAGGAATGAGAAAGCATCTACATCAGGTACATTTATTTTTCCAGTTATTGATATATCTTTGGCTTGTGAAGCCGTTACATCCACCTGGATTTTAGATTCTGCTTGTCCCATTCACATTTGCAATTCGTTGCAGGTGCTGAAGGAAAGTAGGAAACTAAAGCCTGGAGAGATGCAGTTGTGATTCGGGAGTGGAGACTCACTGAATGCAGTTGCAGTGGGAGTATGCGAGATCCCTTTGCTGAATGGGACACTTTTGTTATATGAATGTTATTTTGTACCTGGATGTGTAGCTAATATTATATCCCTTTTTGTATTGGATACAGAAGGCTATCGTATTAATATTAAGAACTGTTCTTTGTATTTATATGATAAACGTAATATTCAGATCCTTCGTTGTCCAAATAAACATGGTCATTATACATTGCAAACTTCAAAAGATATTTTGAATACTGGAATTAATAAATGTAGTTTACCTGTTGTTAATAATACTGAACTTTGGCATATGCGGCTAGGTCACATAGGCGTTAAACGCCTTACCCAATTGGTTAGGAATGGTTTGATACCAGATCTCACCATTGAATCCTATCCAACTTGTGAATCGTGTATTCAGGGTAAGATGACCAAAGCCCCATTTTCAGGTGTTGGACACCGTGCCACTAACTTACTGGAACTCGTACATTCTGATGTATGTGATCTACTAAGTCAGACCGCTCACAATGGTTATTTGTACTTCGTTACCTTTACCGATGATTTGTCATGATACGGTTATGTCTATTTGATGCGACATAAATCAGAAACCTTGAAAAGTTCAAAGAGTTCCGAAATGACGTAGAAAAAAAACTGGTCAATATATTAAATGCATTCGATCTGATCGAGGCGTAGAATATATGAGTGGTGAGTTCATTGATTATATGAAAGAGAATGGGATTCTCGCTCAATATACTCCTCCAGGTACTCCACAGCACAATGGAGTGTCTGAGAGGAGAAATCAGACTTTATTGGATATGGTCCGATCGATGTTGAGTTTCACAGATCTGCCCTATTTCTTATGGGGCTACTCTCTTTTAACAGCTGCACATCTTTCGAATAAGATTCCTTCAAAAGCTGTTCCTACGACACCGTATGAGATATGGTTCGATAGGAGACCAAATTTTAGTTACATTAAGGTTTGGGGTTGTCCTGCCTATGTCAGGGTGACTCAGCAAGATAAGCGTTCACCTCGAGGGAAAAAGTTTAGGTTTGTTGGATATCCTTCGAATACGAGGGGATATCTATTCTATAATACCGAGCATCGAAATGTGTTCGTAGCTCGCTTCGCAAGATTTCTAGAAGTAGAATTTTTGTCAGAATGTGGTAATCATAGACAGGTTGAACTTGATGAAGTCCAACCTGAAAACAACGAACCAACGGAGGAACCTGAAGTTCAAGTAGATGAAAGACCTTCAACACACATACTCCGTAGGTCATAAATGATATCTATACCTCCTGAACACTTGTATTTGATACAAGAAAAGAGTCTAGATGTTCTCTTAGTTGAAGAGACAGATCATTTTACCTATAGAGAATCGATGTTGGACATCGACTCCGTGAAATGGCAAAGTGCCATGAAATCCGAGATAGACTCAATGCATGAGAATCAAGTTTGGGACTTGGTTCCGCTTCCCGAAGAAATTGTTCCTATCGGTTGTAAATAAGTTTACAAGAGGAAGCGCGAGCCTGACAGTAAGGTTAAACTTACAAGGCCCGACTGGTAGCAAAAGGTTACACGCAGCGACCTGACATCGACTACGATGAAACTTTTTCACCAGTAGCAATGGTTAAGTCTATTCAGATTTTGCTTTCTATAGCTACGTATCATGACTACGAGATTTGGCAAATGGATGTCAAAACGGCTTTTCTAAATGGATTTCTTGATGAAGAAATCTATATGGAACAGCCGGAAGGTTTTGCGTCCAGGGAAAACTCGGGTATGATATGTAAGCTTAAGAGGTCCATTTATGGACGTAAACAAGCTTCACGAAGTTGGAATCTTCGATTCGACGAGATTATTATATCGTCTGGTTTTCTCAAGAATTCGGAAGAATCCTGTGTGTATTAGAAGGCCAGTGGGAGCATGGTCGTATTTTTAGTCCTATATGTTGATGACATCCTAATCATTGGGAATGATTTAGGTATGTTACAAAGTGTCAAAGCGTACCTCTGTAAGAATTTCTCCATGAAAGACCTGGGAAAAACTTCCTATGTTTTAGGGATAAAACTCTATAGAGATAGACAAAGGAAGCTGATTAGGTTATCCCAATCAACTTAAATAGATAAGATCTTGGAACGGTATAATTTTGGTAACTGTAAGATAACAAACATACCGTTCAGACATGGGATTCATCTTTCAAAGAAGATGAGTGCGCAAACAGAAGATGAGAAGGTTAAAATGTCTAACCAACCTTATGCTTCATGTTTGGGTAACATAATGTATGCCATGTTATGTACGAGGCCTGATATTAGTTTCGATGTTAGCGTAACTAGTCGATATTAGTCCAATCCAGGTAATGACCATTGGATGGCCATTAAACATATCCTAAAGTATCTTAAAGGTACTAAGGATAAGTTAATAATTTATGGAGGAAATGAACTGCAAGTTAACGGGTATACGGATTCCGATTTCCAATTGGATCCCGATGATAGAAAGTCTACATCTGGATTCGTATTTACCCTTAACGGAGGTGTAATTTGTTGGAAGAGTTCCAAACAGGGATCAACATCAGATTCCACCACTGAGGCGGAATATGTTACAGCTTCTGAAGCTGCAAATGAGGCTGTGTGGATAAATAACTTTATCACATAATGAGGAGTTGTCCCAAGTATCGAGAATCCGATTCCGTTATACTGTGATAATACTGGAGCCATTGCAAAAGTAAAGGAACCAAAGGCGCATCAGAAGTCGAAGCATGTGGAACGCAAGTACCACATCATTCGAGAGATTGTGTCGAGAGGGGATATTATCGTGTGCAAGATACCGAGTGAAAATAATGTAGCAAACCCACTGACGAAGGCCATACCTCCGAAGTTGTTTGATAAACACGTGGAGTCGATGGGTATTAGAGCAAGTGGGAGTTTTTGTTGGGGTTGGTGATTAAAGCGCCAATTCCCGGTTGTATTTCTATATGAATACTACTGTAAAAACGTTATTATTATGAATAATATATATGTAGTTTCTATAATATAATGTATCTTTTAATATGGTAAATACATAATGACCTTAGAATGACTAATCATAATGCTGTTGCAAAAGCGTCGCAACTGACTTTGAGTTGTATCATGACGTTGTCATTCTCAGACTGTTCGTGGTCAATGTTTACACTACTTGGTCAGTAAAGTAAACCCGTTCAGACCGGTATATGTCGTATACATTAATATATGATTCCAATGGTTTCTCAATGAACCATAAGTCTTGGAGACTAGTATAGACATGTAGGTGTTTATAGCGGATAAACACTGAATGACTCACCGAAGATTCTTAATGGATGGTACACCAACATCAATAAGAATCTTATCGGGTTGAGTAGCACTTGTGATTCTTCGACTTGAGATACCACTGTGGGCGCATGAGACATCTTCCACACTTAGATGGTAGTCACGTCACCGATCTATTTAGATCAGACCTCCGCCTGTTCATTGGGTGTGGATAGATCCTCAGGGTGTCCTGTATGTATCGAGAAAGGATCCGTCAGTTCTGTGTATCAGAGCATAGGTAGTCCATATGATTAGCAATCAGATAAAAACCATGGGCCCGTGGTACATTTTAGAAGTCAGTTCTAAATGTTTTTTTTTGAGATTGCTAATAGAGACGTCGATGAGATAGTCCCTATAGAGTTTTGACGTTTACATCTATATCTATGGGATATATCCGGATACCTGTTATGAAGGAATTATACATTTACCATGACCTCGACCTGTATGATTCAGCAAGTTTATCCGTGATCGTCATAATTTACGGGTGGATAAATTATGGACATGAAATTAGATGTCGTGATGGATATGCCTGAATCTAGAGAGTCTCACTAATGAAATATACTTGTAGAGCACTAGGGAAACATTTATAAATAATATTGATTATTTATAAAGTCGTTTAAAGGTTAAACGCAAAGTACATGTGTAGGGACCCGATAGTCAGTTCTTAATTTTTGTGTATTTGCATTTATTGTTAGATTTTATCAAATATACATTAATTAATTGTCAAATTGAGATATTTGACTAATATCATAAATATATATGTATTTGATATTTAATGTAAATATAATACATATATTTAATATATTTGTATTTAAATAATTATTTAATTATTTAATTGTTAAATAATTAAATTATTTTAAAATACAAATATCCTAAGTTATGATATTTATTTTAATGACTTGAGTTGCCTTTGTTGACTTGCTTTAATTTATTAAATGGTTTGATGATTAAGCTTGCAAGTTGATAAAGCTTTAGTGAAACAAAATAAAATATCTAGATATTATTTTTTTATCTCCAAATTTTCGGCCAAGGCAATATTGGAGGAGATATAAATTGTTTTGTTTCTTTAGGGTTTCATTAACCTTCAACACTTATCAAAATACTCCATTAAAGAAAACAAAGAAGCTTGATAGAAAGAAAAAGAAAACAAAGGAAAACTTGGATTTTAGTAAGTTTTTCAAACTTGCTATTAGAGAGGAAAATGTTCTTTGAGTTCTAGGCTACATGCTATGAGTTTCTTATGTTTTTCCATTCTTTATTCTTTGTGTTTTTGGTGGATGGAAGTTTGATAATAGGGTTGAGCATGTATAAAGATCATAGAATGTTACTAATGAGTTAATAAGTATTCTTTTGATAGTTTGAGAAACTTGTTGCCATTCCAGAGTTGTTTACCCACTCTTAAATGACCTAGATTTGTTCTATAATTGTTTCATTGTGGCGAGGCTTGATTGGTGTGGAAGAAACATGATTGAAGTGTTGGATTTTACTAATTTGGTCTAATTTGTCAAATTTGATGAAATTGAAAAATTAGGGTTTAAGACCACTTCCAAATTTGGGGCTTTTCATTTATGTTATGTATTTGGATGTGTATATGATACATATAAAATCTTATGTTTATTGGATTTCATCTTGATGAGTTTTGAACATTGAAAGTGCAAAATGCACATTTTGTCATGCTTGGAGGCTCTCGGCCTTGGGCAATATTTTTTTGGGAATTTTTGTTGAAATTTGAATTCCAATGTGTATGACATGTTAAATTCATATTAGTAATGATTTAGAATCATCCAAAATTGTTTTGAACAATTTAGGACTAAAATGGACAAAATGCAAAGTTTTGGGGCAATTTGGTAATTACATAAAAATTTGATTTCTTGTGTAATATTTCATAATTTGATAATTGGGTAATTAAATAAATAAGTTTATTTAATTGATCTGAGAAAAAGTTTTGAAATCGGGAAATTTTGATTTTGCACTATTCTGATGCGTTACCGGATTTCCGCCCTAAAACCCCTTCAGTTAGAACCTTGGATAATTACGAACTTGCAATTGGTATCAGAGCCTGAACTCGATCCTTGACCCATTAGCTTTGGAAAGAAGTCAACCTTTAAATTATCCCCCATTTTTTGATGGGACTGAGTATTTACATTGGAATGTTCGCTTGAGAGCGTTCCTTAAGTCCTTAGATGAGAGGGTCTGGATGACAGTAGAATACGAGTGGAAACCTCCCGTAGTTATAGTTGATGGGGTCTCTTCCCTTAAAGAAAAATTGACCTGGTCCAAAGACGAATTTGATGCTAGCAATAGGAACAACAAGGCAGTTAATGCCATACATGGTGCTGTATGTTCTGCTGAGTTTAGGAAAATCTCAATGTGTGAGATAGCCAAAGTTGCTTGGGACATCCTGCAAACTGTGCATGAGGACACATTGTCTGTTAAAAATAATAGACTTCAGGATCTTGCTACTAGGTTTGAGGTCGCAAGAATGAAAGATGATGAGACCTTTGATGAGTTCTATGCTGAGATTAACGACATAGTTAACTCAAGCTTTAACCTATGTGAGACTATCCCTACCAGTAGGATAATTTGGAAGATCCTTAGATCCCTGCCATCGAGGAAAACAATGACCTTGATCAGCTTAAATTAGAAGACCTTATAGGAAAACTGCAGGTTTATGAGAGAAAACTTCCGGTTATAAACAGCCAAAAACTATAGCGATGAAGATCGTAAAGGAATTTGTTCATGATCCGTCTAGTGATGATGATAATACCTTCACGGATCGTGATTTTTCCTTGTATGCAAAGAAATTTAAGAAATTTCTTAAGCTGAATAAGAGTGGCCATAATAGTGATAGAGATAGAGAGGATAAGCCTAAAGAGGGTAGGCATAGCAGGAGAGAGTCTAGATAGGATAGGGGCACCGAACCCCAAGGTATCCAATGTCATGAGTGTGAAGGTTATGGGCATATTCGACCTGAATGTCCCACATACCTTAAGGCTAAAGGTAAGAAAGCCATGACAGCCTCTCTTAGTGATTCAGAAGGTGGCTATACTTCTGATGAGTCTCTAAAGTCAAGAGCAATTTTATGGCATTTGCTGCTAGTGTGTCTGGTGAGAGAGATGGTATTGTTAGTGATGCAAATTCAGATTCCTCTCACAATCAGTCTATAGATGAAGATAGTCTCCAGGTAGCTTATGCCGAACTATTTAATGAGCGTTTAGCTATTAAGAAGACTAGTATAGAGGTCACTTAGAGGCTGAAATGAGTTAAGCTAGAAAAGAATGAAGCTCAAGCCAAATTTGAGCAAAACCTTTTAATGATTGATGACCCGGAGGAGAGGAATAGATGCATAATTGATAGGGTCCAAATATTAAAAGTTGAACTTGAAGATGCTAGAACCCAGTTGTTTACATTTTCTAGTGGGAATAAAAAAGTGGATCGTATGTTAGGTATTAGTTATGAGCCTCATTGTGATAAGGCGTTATCATCTAGAGCTGTGTCTGTCTCTACTAAACATGACTTAGGTAAGAAACTTGTTGATTGCTGTCATGTGATTCCTCCATTTATTCCTCATCCTATGTCCCAACCTCGATCTAGAGGTGTTGTAGGTAAACCTCGCTCTCATCCGAGGTTTGTGCCTGTGTGCCATCACTGTGGCAAGGAAGAACACATTAAGCCTAAATGCTTCATGTTGCACAAACAAAAGAAGATGCATAAGAGTGTGTCACCTAGATTTTCTACTTCAAATCTAGTTTCTCAAGTTTCTACACTAACTAAACAGACACAATTTCTTAGAAAGAAACTTGCTTTGTTGACTGGGAATACTCATGTGGAAAAGGTACCTAGAAAGGTTTGGGTGAGGAAACAAGATGTCTTCCCATATACTTCTGAATGCCTTGATCCTGACAGTCATGATAAGAGTGCACTTCGGTGTAACTCTGCTTAGAAGTTGCATTTATTTTCCCATTGCATGTGTGTGTGTGTGTTTTATGTTTTTGCTCGTTTATTTTGTTTCACTGCATATGGGTGTGTGTGTTATTCTTTGTTACCGTAGTCTTTGTATTAGGTAGTGTTTTATCACAGAATGCCAAAGAGGGAGATTGTTAGTTCCATTTTTATTGGCAATGTCCGTAACAAAATAAATTCAATTGAGTTATAATAAGTCTTGAAGATCTTGGAGCAATTGGACTGGGTTTTGACAAAGCTGGAACAATTTCGTTAGTGCTGCGTTCGTTTCAACATTCGAACGTGTGGCGTTAGTGGCACGTTCGTTGTTGGGTTCGAACGAAATATTCCACAGAACAATCGTTCGAGGTACGTTTGAGTAAGCATTTGAATTGATCATTCCAGAGAGAAAACGTTCGAGGTGCCTTCGAATAGCGTTCGAACGAGTGTTTCCAGTAGGCACGAGTTCGTGATGCGTTCGAGTAAACGTTTGAACACGACTGCGATTAGAATGCGTTTTTCAGCATTTTGCCTTTGAAAAACCCTAGATACCAACCCTACCTATAATTAGAACATGTAGCCACCTTCCCCAATGGTTGAAACACAAATCCCTTGAGGCAAAATCTCTCAAAGCTTTCAACATTCTTTGATTTCACCTTGAAGACTCCTTTCATCTTTTGTCTTCTATATGTTGGTGAAATCCATCTTTGATAAACCTTCAACACAACCTAACCCAAAATTCCTAATCCTCCAGAGTTCTTTAGGAGGAAAATTGGTAGTTGGAGTTCCGGCGTTCAGAGTTGCAGAGACAATCCACTCAGAGACTTCAGAGGTTCTAAAGAAAACCGTGGGGTATGGGCTTGAGGAGTTTTTCGAGTTCTTGCAGGATAAAGGTACTAGAGTCGGTGGAGTTACCACCATAGATCTTTTACCATCACTGTAATGTTTTCTCATATAATGTATTTTGGGCTGGTAGCCGAGATACCCAGAGTGGTTTTTTACTTGCACAAGTTTTCCACTTCGTCACCAAAATAACTTGTGTTGTTGTTTTTTTTTTGCATTGATTGGATATTTGTTAGAATAAGATTGCTTGTTGATTAATCTATAGACACAGAAATTAAGACTTATCTTAGTTAATTGTGATAAATTCTGCATAGGGTCAGAACCTTGGATAATTACAAACTTTCAATGAGAAACAAGTTAAAAGATAAAAAAAAAGTCTTCAACACACTACTTGATAAACATATTGTATTGGAGTGTTTTTCTTATCATTTTGTTGAATGTTGTTTTTTATTTCATGGATAATTTAGGAAATCTACTTCTCGAATAAATCTCCCCCAAACAGTGAATTTGTTTGGTTAGTTGGGAACCAAAAAAAACTTGACAACCAAACTAAAAATCACTGAGAAAATAAAGGTTTAACGTGATTCGGCGGAGTGTGGCTCCAACCTACGTCCACGAGAGCGAAGAAAGAAAATTTATTATGAGCTCGAGTCAAGACCGACCAGCTTTCTCTCTCTATCACTAAGATTTTTAGAGCTCTTTTACAAGTTATGGAATGTAGAAAATACTAACCCTTAAATCTGAGCTTTCAACCCCCTTATATAGGCTTCTAAATCTAATGTTACACCAACTCGTGACTTCAGCTCACGTTAGCCTGTCACTGTCGCTCATGCTCATTTTCCCCAACTAATCTGCAAATAGTAGATCTGGTCTTAAAAAATAATTATGCTTTTAAAAAATAAATAACGAACTAAATTAAACCATGCTTTGAATATTAATTAAATAACCTAGAAACTATCACATGCTCAAATACAAGTTCGGATGAGATGAAATACGTGTCTCTTAAGTGGTACGTGGCTTTGTATCCCGAGTACAAACCGCACTACCGTCCATTCGGATTCCGCTACGGAATTTACGTCCGGGTTTCCATCCTATATACCACCAAAGGGAACACATATTCCGCTCGTCCAACAATCACATCATACCTCAAACGACTCTCATGCGATAATACATTAAAATAAACAAAAATAAACGAAAGGTAATAAATAAAAAGGTGCCCTCAGGTCTAACCTCTTTTGTCTTCTCACGAAAGCGCGTTACACAGGCCGTCGAAATGGTGAATGATCCGCTACTTTTATGATTCACTGACTCAACGTCTTTCCTCGTTGTTTTGATGTTCGGGCCACTGTTTTCACTCAGTTTCGCTGCTGTTTTCGGTGAATTTTCTGGTCACTGTTTCAGGTTTGTTAATGGACTGTTTTGGGACTGTTTTGGCGGTTATTTGGACTGGTTTGGACTGCAGTTTTGGAAGGGTTCCAGGGGCAGTTTTTGTTACTGTTTCTGGTAGTTTTCTGGACAGTTTACTGGGCAGTTTCTGGGCAATTTTACTGGGCAGTTTTGGGCAGTTTCGGGTACTATTTTGGGCAGTTTTACTTGTGTCGATTTGAGTGTGTTGTGAAGAGTGAATGTGCGTCAGTGTAAGGTGGCTTTATGTGAGAGTTGTGAGTGTGTGCGCTGGGAGTGTGGCTTTATGTGAGAGTTGAGAGTGTGTGCGATGGCAGTGTGGCTTTATGACGTGAGGAGTTTTTGTGGGTGCGCTGGCAGTGTGGCTTGGCGAGAGTGCTAGGTGGCAGTGTCTTTGTGCGCTGAACGTGTGGCGTGAGTTAGGAGGGGCGGTGAGTGTGGTGGGCTTAATGAGGGTTGTTTCGTGGAATGTGCAGGCCGGCTGGTTCGTTGGCTTATTATGTGTTTTATGGTCGGTTGAGGGGCTGTGTCGTGAGTGCTTTTGTGAATGCAATTTGGTTTGAAGTGGTGAGGGTGAGTGGCGTGCTTGAGGGTTCTCTGTACGTTAGTGGGGCAGGCTCTATTTATGCGTGAATGGCTTGTGATTTTTGATAGTGCCCACGGTGAAGGGTGAAGAGAGAGGGAAGCCTTGAAAGGGATCTAGGGTTTTTTTTGTTCTTGCTTTGTGTTTTGTCGTGAGTATTGGAGAGGTCCAGGGTTGGAGTTTGTTGTTTGTTTATATAGGGAGAGGGAATGAATAGGGTTAGGGTTAAAAAGGAAAGAAAATCAATTAATTTATGTGTGTATTTGACTTTAATTATTTAAGGCAAGAAATTATGTAATTTAGGTGGGGAATTATTTACATTAGGGGAGTGATTTATTTATTTTAGGAATTGATTTATTTAATTTTGGTATTAGGTTTAATTTAATTTTAATTTAATTTGTTTTAATTCAATTTAATTTGTTTTAATTTAATTTAATTTCAATTTTAATTTAATTTAATTTTAATTAGTTTAATTTGTGACATGTTTTTTAAATGTTTTAATTATTTAATTTGTGATGTGTTTTAAAACATAGGTCCAACAAGCGAACCCGAAGCGAAACAAGCGAGTTAAATCTGACAAAATACTAATTCCCAACTTACCCTTCCAACGTCCGTTTCTCGCGGCTTTCACAATCAAAGAGGTAGTGTCTCCATACGAGACTCATCATCGGGACTTACATGCAAAAATGCAGTGCCTACATAGGGCTACATCATTCATACATAAACACAAAAAACTGCAACCCCAACCTCGATCCCCGGGCAGCATGTCAAGATGAATGGCGCTGGATACTCTTCCTTACTTCTTTACCAGGTCGATTCGGTAATCACGAGACAAATACATAACTGATCGCATACAAACTGTCTGAATGTAATAATATTTGGAGGTATATATATATATATCTTCTAATGAGGAAGGCAAAAAAAAAAAAAAAAAAAACAGAAAAGCAGATTTCAGAGTAATGTCCATTAGTAAGACATCATCGAAAGCTTCGGCCTTGGACCTAGCTTAAACTGCTTTTTAACAAAAGCCCATCATTGTTTAAAAGCTGTTCTTGCATTTCTTCAACGTCAAAGGTCTGCTATTATCATGTTGACTAGTTGTCAGTTGTGTGCCACTTTGGTAGCTGAGAAGCTGTAAACAAATTATAGGATAAAGTATAAAAATTAATAAAGCTTAAGCAGACAAAAGTGCATTTGAGACGGTAAGAAATAAAGTGAAAACATAGAAGATGGGCACAGATAAACAGATCATTGTTGGAAATAACAGTTTTTGTGAGGCTGATCACAGTGGCAGCTCTACTACTGCATTTTCATTGCTGTTGTGCTTATTCCTATATGTTTTTTGCTTGAGCTTCTGTAAGTGCTAGTTTTAGTATCTATTGGGTTTATTTTAGTTCAGTTCAAGAGCATTTAGTTAATTAATTACTAAAATCTGTTTAATTTTCAATATATTATATATATATATATATTTCACAAATTTGTGTGTGCTACTTGATATGCAATGGGGATTTCAGTCTTCAGATGTACTCTGCAAAATGGGGTCACTCCTCTCGCAATAGTATTCTCAGAGGTTAATTTTAACTTACTCCCTTCTTGAACAATTACTTACAAATGTATTTCACATGGAAAATATCTTGTATTGATTGTTATAAGTTGTAAATTTTAACTGCTCGAAGCATGTTCGTTGAAAGGACATGGTTTGTGTTTGCGCAATTTTCTGCCTGAAGAAAGAACAACGTGTAAGGTTCAAACCTCCTGAGACAAAGTCCCAGCAAGGGGTGTTTGATTAAGTGAATAAGCCTTCAAGGGGCTCAAGCACACAAGTTACAGTCCTAAAGATTATGAAACTAAGAAATGAAAAATAAAAATATGCTCATTTGAGTCTTCATTTGATCGGGGTGTAATCTTTGCATGAGTGAGCCTTTTATAGTGAAACTTGTAAACCATTCGGGCGGTTTCGGCTCATAACTTCCTTGCAACTGCTGGGTCATGCCTTCAACCATTGAGTCGTGCACCTTAACTGCCTGATCGTGGAGGGAAACTGCCTAACTGCTGTAATTGTGGGATCAACTACATCATGTGTTCGGTCATCCGGAGTCCCTTATCGTCCTAATCGCTGCTTTGGTCATCCTGAGTTCTTTGTCGTTCTAATCGCTATTTCGGTCATCCTGAGTCTTTTGTCGTTCTAATCACTGTGTCATCTGGTGATTGCTCCGATCGCTCTTCCCCTCGTCGCTCTGCTTGCCTTCGTCCTTTACTCATTCGCTCAAGGGCAATTTCGCTCTAGTGTGACTTTCTTTTGTCAATAATTGTCCCCCAAATTCACCTTGATTGAATTGGAAATGAAATTGAGGTGAATTTCTTTATGTCAGGGTGATAGACGTCGGCCCACAAGTCCTCGCGTTACGACACCTGTCTAGGGTGACTTTATAATTTCTTCCTCATTTTTCGCTATTTTTCTCGTTCGACCGCACTAATTGAAGATTGACGTTTTTTCCTCTCGTTCGGATGCACTAATTGACGTTGGTTCCTCACAGACGGCACCAAATGTTGACGGCTGATTTTTGTATCAGGGTACAATATGGGAATGCCATTTCCGGGACAAATCCTTCTTCAATAATGATTTGTTTGGTTATGGGAGATCAAGCAAAGATGTTTTGAGAAGGGTTTGCTTATGGCCGAGCGGTTGAAAGAGGTTACAGTTGTTATGCTTCCCATGTGTTACCTGATCGATTGACGGGTTCTCTGCCCTAGGCTTGACTTTGCCGAAAGTAAGCCTGCAGCCTGATGGTTTTGTCACATCAACTCTGCTTTCTCCTCTGCCGCACGCAATAATAATGGTGACAGCCTGGACGATGCTTCCGGAGAACGACTCGTGTTGACACATGTAAAGGAAAATCATTGATTTTAGTTTCTGTCGGTTGCCAAATGAGCGGTTAGATAAACTGCCGAGCTTCCCAAAATCACTTCTGCCCTGGCCCGAGTTGGTTTTGAGAAGGGCGTGGCCGATCTAGTGAAAAACCGATGTTGGGATGTTGAGAGAGTGGCGGATCCTGAGGAAGAAGTTCTTGCTTCTGAAGGATTCGCCTGACGAGCATCAGAGATCTTTGGTCGGCCAATAATTATGTAATAATATATGACGTTTCATCGTCCAGGCGGCGTTGTACTTTTTGATTTCTTCATCCTGTGTTCTTATATTTCTTAGCTTTGTTCTTATTGCAAAGACATTACTGTAGAACACAGAAATCGGCGATGCTGTGTTCTAGGCTCGCGGCCTAGTTGGGAGTACGGAGTAGCCCACAGGGGGACTACACCGGAGAAATAAAATAGAGTCGCCACCCAATGTGAACTGGGAAAATGATTTAAGGCTGCACTCACCCCTCGCAAGGGAAGACCTCAAACCGTTGGGTTCGGAATGATCCCTTACTTATGCCACTTGTAATGAATGGATTTGTGCAATAATCTAACCAAGTCTACGTAACAACAACCTACATCTAAGTTTGCATACTACCTATATCTAAGTTTGCATACTACCTATATCTAAATTTGCATACATAAAAATAAGTCGAAATAACGGCAAGCACACAATAATCTCATGAACATATTGAATTATTAAACGCGAAAATAAATAACAACCAAAACATAACATGAATTAAATTCCTAATACGAAAGAAATAACTAATCATGCTCGAAAATAATCAACTAAATCATGCATAAAAATAAATAACATACTAAACGACTAAATCATGCTTAGAAAAATAAATAGCCTACTAAACGACTAAATCATGCTTAAACACAAAGTTGGATGAAAATAAATATGTGTGTCTCTCAACTGGTACGTGGAGTTGTTTCTCGAGTACAGACCACACTACCGTCCTTTTGGATTCGGCTATGGAATTTACATCTGGGTTTCCATCCGATATACCGCAAGAGAGAACACATATTCCATTCATCCGAAGGTCATATCATGCACCAATCCACAATACTCATGCGAAGTAAAATAATATAATAAATAAAAAAAGATAATAAATAAAAGGGGTGCCCTCAGGTCTAAACTCTTAAGTCATCTCTCGGAAGTCCGCTACGCGGTTGTCGGAATGGTTGATGCTCCGTAACTCCTCCGGTTCACTAGTTCAACGTTTTCCTTCGCTGTTTCGCTGTTTGGGCTGCTGTTTTTACTCTGTTTTGCTACTATTTCCGTTGTATTTTTATGTCACTGTTTTACGGTAAATAAGGGATGGTTTTAAGGGGTTTTTGTGGTGAAATTGGATTGTTTTTAGAGGGCAGAATTAAGTGGTTCAGGTGTAGTGCAGAGGCTATTTTTGGTGGTTACGGTGCAGCTTTCAGGGGCTATTTTTGGTGGTTGCTGGGGTAATTTTCAGGGGCTATTTTCGGTGGTCAGGGGTTGCGTTTCAGGGGCTGTTTTCGATGGGCAGGGGGCTGTGTTTCAGGGGCTATTTTTGGTGGTCAGGGGTTGTGTTTCAGGTGCTATTTTCGGTGGTTAGGGGCTGTGTTCATGGGTTATTTTCGGTGGTCAGGGGCTGTGTTTCAGGGGCTATTTTCAGTGGTCAGGGTCTGGTTTGGGTGGTCAGGGGGAGTGTTTCAGGGGCTATTTTTGGTGGTCAGGGGCTGTGTTTCAGGGGCTTTACGTGAAGAAGGCAGAAGCTTGTACGTAGAAGGCAGGCTGGTCAGGAGTTTTTATGCGTGAAAGGTGTTGATTATGTGCTGAAGGCAGGCTAATGGCGTGAAGTGAATGGCAGTTTGAAGGCTTGTTACGTGAAGAAGTTGAAGGCAGGTGGCGTGGGTGTATGGCAATGTGCGTGAAGGGTTTACGTGGTGAAGGGGCAGTGGCTTATGTGTGTGTGGAGTTTGAGAGGCTGCTTGCGTGAGTGTGTTGAGTGATGAAGGGGCAGTGGCTTATGTGTGCGTGGAGTTTGAGAGGCTTAGAACATTAGGGTTGATTTAGTGAGAATGAGCTAGGGGTTCTAAGGTTGGTTTAGGCTTCTTTTTATAGGCAAAGGGTTGGGGTTTACCTTGTGTGAAAAAGGAAATGATTTGTTTAATTATGGGAGATATTTTTAATTAGTGTGTGATAGGGAAAAATATTTTAATTAGGGAAGTTATTAGATGTGATTTGATTAGGAAGATGATATATTTGATTTTTATTTGATTTGTTTTATTTAGGTATGTAATTTAATCGAATTAGGAAAGCGTTTGATGAGATTTGATTTGTATCTTTTAATTAGGGAATGTGATTTGTCTTGATTTTAGCATGTGTTTAATATGTGTTTTTGTTTAATTTGGAAGGTGATTGGCGTCAATGGACTTCTTGGGCGTGTATCAGAGGCAGTTTTCAAGGGCATTCGGGCGTGTTCAGGGGCTGACTTCAGGGGCTGGTTTGGCCGTGTTCAGAGGCTGGTTTGGGCGTGTTCAGGGGCTAATTTCAGGGGCTGGTTTGGGCGTGTTCAGGGGTTGGTTTGGGCGTGTTCAGGGGCTGACTTCAGGGGCTGGATGAAGGCTAATGGCGTGAGTGGCTGCTGCATGGGTAATGGGCGTGAGTGGTGAGAATTGTGAGGGAGTTGGGCTAAGGTTGTGTTTTAAAACAGTGGTCCAACAAGCAAACCCGAAGCTAAACAAGCGAATTAAATCCAACAAAGTACTGATTTCTGACTTTTCCCTTCCGACGTCCGTTTCCCGCGACTTCCATAACTGAAAAGGTAGTGTCTCCATACGAGACTCATCATCGGGACTTACATGCAAAAATGCAGTGCCTACAGTCGCCCCCACTTTGATGGGACTTGTGCAGTGTGCGACAATGACAATCCTATCAAAGTTATGCAATGAATTTTTACTTACCTAGCTCGCCAGCTGCCATCTGACTTGCCTGCTGCTTCGAGCTGAGTTGATGATGCAGATGGCCTCGACCCAGGGACGCATCCCATTAACTACAATCGATAAGAGGGGCCTCGACCCTGGGACGCATCCCAATACCGCTAACAATGTGGGTCACGACCCTCGGACGCATCCCAAAACTGGAACTGATGATGCAGGGGGCATCGACCCTGAGACGCATCCCAATAACTATAAAAGACAACGGGGGCCTCGACCCTGGGACATATCCCATACCGCTGACAATTTGGGTCACGACCCTGGGACACATCCAAAAACTGATGATGTAGGGGGCCTCGAACTTGGGACGCATCCCGAAACTACAACCGACAACGGGGGCCTCGACCCTGGGACGCATCCCAATACTGCTGACATTGTGGGTCACGACCCTAGGACGCATCCCAAAACTGATGATGTAGGGGGCCTCGACCCTGGGATGCATCCCGGAACTACAATCGACAACGGGGGCCTCAACCTTGGGACGCATCCCAATACCGCTGACAATGTGGGTCACGACCCTGGGACGTCTCCCAAAACTGATGATGATGTGGGCCTCGACCCTAGGACGCATCCCAAAACTGATACTGATACTGGTGTGGGCCTCGACCCCGAGACTCATCCCCAAAACTGATACTGATACTGATGTGATGGTTGGTCCCCGAACCGTGCTGTATGAGAAAAGGTAGACTGGTCGCCCCCAGTCTCGGTTCATTTTTCTGTTCTTTGCTGCTCTCATAAGTACTACCTCTCACGAGATAATCCCGACAGCTAAACATATTTTCGTCCTCAAAGAATGCTTCGCGTCGAAACCAGAGAACCTTCAAAGTGCGTAATACACTCAAATCCGATCGTCTGAATGAGTGATCTGAACTAGACTCCTAGTGTGTGTGTGCCAAGGCTCTTTCGCAGCTTAATCCTTAAGTAAGCCAACTCGATGATTTTGTCTCGGAGAATTGGATCAGTGGGTCTAACCAACCGAGATGTCTTGATCATACTCTATGATTACTTCCTCGTACTCAACATGATTTGATTTTCTTCTTCTTTTTTTTCGTCTCTTTCTTTTCTTTCTATTCATTTTGAACTTTTTTTTCATTTTTTCTTTTTTCTATTTTTTTTTCTCGACACACCTACCCTTTAAGGTAGCATTTCTCCTCATGGTGGTCCTAATACTCTCCTATGGGTAGCTTCACGCTTATCGGTTATAGGTGGTCTATTTTTTTTAGACTTTTTCTTTGTTTCCAACCATATCATATATCGTAACATAAGTAAACCAGGATGGACATCCAGGCGAACAGTCATTCACTGAACCACCATCTCTTCAACTAGTCATTTCGACCTCAGCATTAGTGGGTTTGGTCTCAGAAGGCCCCCCAAAGTCCTTCTATTTTGGCCATAAAACTTTCAGTTCTCAGCTTCTTCCTCCTCAATGTCCATAACAGTCTCCCTCTCAACTGTCGAAAATCAGTAATCATGGAAGTCATCCTCCTCAGCTTTCCATAGATAGAGGGCTTGGTGCCCTTAATGATCATCTTGATTTGATCCTTCTCCGATGGTCGAGTTTGCATCTTTAGCAGCTGGCTTCTCCAGCGATCCACATAGTCCTTGAAGCTCTCCTCCGGCTTCTGTTTGGTATTCTCCAAGTCGCGGAGCGACAAGTCGATCCCCAAATCTGTAAAATATTTACTCAGAAAAGCCTCTGCTGCCAATGCTCTCCAATCATCTTTGACTTCCTCTCAGGCCATGATACCATACCACGGGTGACCCCTCGAGTGACATCCCGAACATTTTCTGAAATTGACGCTTTGATAGACCCACTGAACTCATAACTGAAACATACTGTCGGAGATGGACCCTCGGATCCCCATTCCCGTTGAACTTGGCCATATCAGGCATCTTGAACTGAGCTGTCAGCTATTCTTCAAAAGTCATTGCCTCATAATCTAGCTAGTCTTCATGTTTACCCCTCATTTTACGGTAACCGATTCTACCTGATCCCGGAGCTTCTGCAATTCTGTTTGAGACCCAATTATTCTTCATGCCGCATATTCAGCCATGTCATCATCAAAAGCGGGGATGTCATCCCCCAACCTGTTCGGAGGCCCCTCACGCCTCACATTCTCAGAGTTTCCCCCAGCACGGGGCACATCCATATTAGCCACAGCAGTAGTCAAGGCTTGCAACTGTTCAGTAACGTTGGTGAGATTGGTCTCCAACTGATCCATACGGGATACCTCATTCTCTGATTCGCTCATGTTTGCTATCGGCCTTTTGATAAGTCTTCCCTTTTTCCTAACCCAACGAGAATCTATGGTGTCTTTTAAAATTCTCAGTCAGAATGTATGCGTGCAATGCATGGAATATATAAGTCGGCCTCTTGTGTCATTTTAAAGCTTCAATCATATTATTGCAAGGTGCAAACTTGTCCAGTTGAAAAGGCCCCAACTGTTTACACCTTTGCGATAACATGGCTAAACAACTTCAAATGATAAGGGCCAAACACAGGATGGCCCATCGGCATTTTAGAAACTTTTAGCCCAATTGTCATAAGATACGAACTCATCCCAGTTTAAATGGCTCAACAAGTTCGCTTTTCTGACAAGAAGTCTAACTGAGTCCAAATGATGATGGTCCTAAGCATAAACATAAAGAAATAATTTCTACAGAGTGGGCCGTCGGTATTTTAGAAACTTTTAGCCCAATTATCATAAGATACGAACTCATCCCAATTTAAATGGCCCAAAAGTTCGCCTTTCTGACAAGAAGTCTAACTGTGTCCAAATGATGATGGTCCTAAGCATAAACATAAGAAACAATTTCTACAGAGTGGCCCATTAGTATTTTAAAAACTTTTAGCCCAATGTCATAAGATATGAACTTATCCCAGTTTAAATGGCCCAACAAGTTCGCATTTCTGACAAGAAGTCCAACTAATCCAAATGATGATGGTCCCTAAACACAAGCACACGGAAATAGTTTCTATTGGTCATACAACTATAGTCTACGTGTCGGTTTGCGAGAGTGTAGACAAAGGCTCTCGCTGGCGAAGGATTACCCACAACTAGGTCTCCCCACTCAAGGGTTCGAGTGACCAAGTGAGAGCACATTTTTTATACCTTACGGTACGTGCCAACGAGTTATGGTGCGTGATTGACTGTCAAATGATTTCCTATTGAAGATTCCCCAGAGGGAGGGTGGAGCGAACTCTCTTAAATACCCCAACCTCTTAGGCTCTTATCACCTTGGTGACAGGAATAACCAATAGGTCCTCCAAATTAGTCCATCACGGTAAGCTTCGAGTAAATATTATTTAGGTGCCTTCACGACTTTTCCTTATAGAAAGGTAGTGTATGAAGGAAGATACCAAACCATTACCTAGCCTTAATAATACCTTTGATTAAACCCCTTTCAACCCATGGTAGACACGGTCAACTAAAACAAAAATCACAAACATTACAAGATATTATTTCGGGGTCGATTCTCTATCCCCAGTGGAGTCGCCAGACTGTAGGACACAGAAATATGTGACGCTGTTCTAGGCTCACGGCCTAGTTGTGAGTACGGAGTAACCCACGGGGGACTACACCGGAGAAATAAAATGGAGTCGCCACCCAGTGTGAACTGGGAAAATGATTTAAGGCCGCACTCACCCCTCGCAATGGAAGACCTCAAAACGTTGGGTTCATAATGGTCCTTTACTTATGCCACTTGTAATGAATGGATTTGTGCAATAATCTAAACAAGTCTACGCAACAACAACCTACATCTAAGTTTTCATACTACCTATATCTAAGTTTGCATACTACCTATATCTAAGTTTGCATGCATAAAAGTAAGACTAAATAACGATAAGCACCCAATAATCTCATGAACATATTGAATTATTAAATGCGAAAAATAAATAACAACCAAAACATAAACATGAATTAAATTCCTAATGAGAAAGAAATAACTAATCATGCTCGAAAATAATCAACTAAATCATGCATAAAAATAAATAACATACTAAATGACTAAATCATGCTTAGAAAAATAAATAGCCTACTAAATGACTAAATCATGCTCAAACACAAAGTTGGATGAAACAAAATATGTGTGTCTCTCAAAAGGTACGTGGAGTTGTTTCCCGAGTATAGACTGTTGGACAATTATGACCCATAGCATCACTATTTGTACAGATCATGGTGTTGTTGTACAAATTAACTATTTGACAAAGTAAATTGCTCTTTTATCATTTGTAATTAGATTACCAAGATATATAAATGATAAAATGTCCTTATGATTAGTTCCAGATTGAGATGATATGAGACAGTATCAATCCACGAAGGTTTAATCATTAAATATCCCTAGTCGGAGTATTATCGAGATTGGACATCGATAATGCGTAAAAGACTAGTATTACACTTGTGCGCGTTGTGGGAGAATAACAACATAGTTCTCATATATTTGGGTATAGGATACTCATGCAAGTGTAATAGGAGGTTGTGTTTACCGATGGTACGGAAACAACTTCTCTCTGGATAGACCCCTCAGAATTCCATTGGTAGTATGACTATGTGTCTATGGAGTCCGAATCAGGGTAGGTGTATTTGGTCTTAAACTGAGACTTGCACCTCTAATACTTGCGACAATCAATATACTTTGGTTTTGGTCGTCTAGAGCTTTAACAGGTTCTGTGTACGCCTCATCTGGGTATATTGAGAATCGTAGTGTATTGGGTGTGATGTCAAGACAGAAGTATCACTCTAGTCATAGTGGAGATGATGATCACGTAGGATACGAAACTGGTTCTCTTTTGTACTGCAGTCATCGAGATAATATGACTGGTCATGATTATACGATTATAGAGACTAGTTACCAGAGATCCGATATGTGCTTCGTATGGGGCAGACACAATTCTAGCCCCAGGACTTGCATGTGACATCCGATGATGGATCGCAATACGCAATACTACGTATACTATGCCTGATAAAGATCATATATTCCTTTAAGAATATTTTTGGAGAATTGGGAAGGCACGGTGCTTTGCTAGAAGCCAACCATGTCTTGTAAATCGGTAAAAACGTAGTACTAGGTACATACGTGTTCGGATAGTCCGACGACCAGATTTACTGTCAACATATCCGGGGATCTCATGGGTCGCTTCCCGAAGATTCACCGATGACGTATGACTCGCACATAATTAATCTGGATTAATTATTAGAGAGAGAAAATTAATCTAGGATTAATTACAGAGATATTTTATCTGGGATAAAATATTATTTAAAGAGAGAGAACGATTAATTTGGAATTAATCGATAAATAATACATTTGATATATTATACGAAATTAGATTTCGACGCGGAATTAAAATTAGATTTTAATTCGGGCGAACGAGTTAATAGAATTAATTCGCTAGCGACATGAATATTAATTTTACTAGGCATAATTATTTAATTAAATTTGATTTAATTACGTCGCAACAAAAATTCATTAATTCGGAATTAGCGAACCCGAGGCCGGGAGTGTTTGCGGGCCCACTCATATTTTGAATCGAGTGGGGCCCACTTGTCACATCAAGTCACATCACTTGTCTTTCACCTCACTTTATGGTTGATGGAAGTTGATGGGATTTGATGGTTGAGTGCCAAACACGCAAGTGTTAAATTGAATGACAAATACCAAAATTTGATATATCATTTTAGTTGATTTTTGAAATCAAACCAACACATCTTCCTCTCCCTCTCTCTCTCAACTCACGGCCTATGGCCAATTTTCTCTCAAATTGCTTCTCAAATCGAGAGCAAAAAGAAGAGAAGATGGAAGATTTGTGGCAAATCTTTCCAATGCTAGCACATGAAGAGTCATCCAAGGTGATAAGGAAACAAACCCTTGAGCATGGAATCACAACACAAAGCTTGGAGCTTGGAGATCCCTCCATGGAGTTGACCGAAAATGATGGAGCACAAATGTGCACCATTGTCGAGAGCTTCAAGGATTTTTGTTGTTCCTCGCATCGCAAAAGCCGATCATTGTAAGTATGTTTCCGCTATACTTCTTTATTATATTCACAATGATTTCTATGCTTGAATGATCTGGGACTCACCTAGAAACCCAACAATGGTATCAGAGCCTTGTTTAAGCATGAAATTGAAATTAGGGTAAAATTTGGCAAAATTGATTTGAACATGTTTGGATGAATTGATTGTTTGAATATGCTTCAATGATGATAACATAGTGTTATACATGGTCAATTTGATAAAAATTGAATTGGATCAAATTTTCCCTAATTGGTAGGCTTGGCCGAAAGTTGGACTACCCTAAATATCATGGTAATTTTGTTTTTTGAATCATTGGATGAGTTTGAATGACTTGTGAATTGTTGATTTAGGATTTAATTGGATTGAATTGAAATTGGACAATAACATCCCCTAATTACCGTGAGCATAAGCATGAAAAATGATTGATTTTTGATTCAATTATGTTGGACATAAGTTGATGATGATAAGCATAATTAATTGTGTAAATTGGTGTTTTGGAAATGTTAATTTGACTAATTAATTATGGCTATACACTTTGGTTAATTTAATTGTGTGAAATTTGGAATTTTGTAATTAAATTAGTTGGGCTTAATTTGGAATTGGGCTTGTAAAAGTTGTATTTGGCTTAATGGGCTTGGTTGGGCCAAGTTTGGTTTAGGCTAATTGGTTGGATCCAATTGGGCCCAAAACCATATCCATAAAGTCCAAATATAATTAATGGACCTTTAATTTTAATTGGGCCTAATGGGCCTAAATTGGTTTTCTTGGCAAATAAAGGTGATTCCTTAAATGGGCTTTGGTATTTGGGTTTGACCCATATTGACCAAAAGTCCATGCCTTATGAAATTAATTAAAAGCCCATTGGACTTTAATTAAATAACATTGGATGTTAATAGGGCTTTGAGACCCGTAACGATTAGATTTAGAATCTAAGTCGTAAAGGCACATTAAAAAGTGTAATTATTTAATTTGAATTAAATATAGAATTAGTATTAAATACAAATTAAATTGGATTTAATGTTGTAGTTTAATATAATTCGAGAATTCGTACTTTGAGTACTTATTCGTAAAACGAGTCGGACTCGCGCAAAATCAAATCGTTGTTTGAAATTGGATGGTCATTAATTTCAGATTAATTAATTGGATTAGATTGATTGATAACATGCTTTGTGTGAATACATGGATGCGATGTATGAATAATGTATATAAGATGGATATTAGATGGGTGAGGGCAATTTTGGAAATTGTTGTAATAAATTTAGAATTTATTAATTGGACCTGCGTGTCCAGCCTATTACCTCTTGACTCTGTTGTATTTCTCTTCTCACCTATCCCCTCAATGTAAATGAGGTTTCTTTAGAAGTGTTATGTAATCGGGTAGAAGTAATACTTGTGCTAGCGGGAGAGAGGAAATGGAGAGATTTGTTCTAGGAACAATGTTTTAATATCCATCCCATATCATTATTAATTTATTTATACGCGCCTTATTATGTTTTTAGAATGCATGCTTAAGGGTGTATGATGATGAGACCTTAACAAAGATAATTAATTGGTTGCCAATTACGCGAAAAAACCCTCAACATATATTAAGCGTTTTTCCTTCCATTGAGTGATTCTTACTCAAGATCCAAGATTGGCACTGGTTTGTTGGCCAAAGTCAAGACCTTTGTCCATCGCGGATGTGTTTGAATCATGAAGGCTTTGTTCCATATCGGTGTCTTGTCCAAGTTGTGATTTGTTGGCCAAAGTCAAGATCATTTCTTGTCCATCGACATTGATTACGAAGCTTTCCAGGTCAATGGGTTCCGCTTAACTGGGATCATTAAGTTTGTTGTGCCAAAGCCAAGGCTTAATTGATTCAGAGGAAAAAGGTTAGGGAATATATTGGATATATTGGCATATATAAGATATATGTTTCGGACTTGGATGTCCACCTACTGGATCTAGGAATTGGATGAGATCCAATTGATCTTAGAGATCTACCTAGTTAATTATCATACAATTTGTTGGCCAAAGTCAAGATTGTGTGTTATTTAACGGGATCCTAGCCCACTAGGAAACAAGGTTTCCGAGTACTCACAGAGGGTTAGAGGCTCGCCGAAAAATAGTGGGAGGCAAGTATTAAATTTTCAATATTCGTTTAGTTACTTGCAATACGCGCTCATTTCATTTTTCGTCAATAAATTAATATATTAGTTGGACTAATATTTAATGTTTTTTAAATTAAACAGTTGGACTGTATTCAAACTACTTCAATTAATAGTTGATTTTATAATTGGATTATAGTAATCAATATAATTGAATTTAACCAATTAAATTATAGTTGATTATATAGTTAGACTATAGTAATCATTATAATAAATAGTACCTAAAATCGTTGATTCGATAGTTGGACTATTGGAATCAAGATAAATGAAATATTAGTGTTTAACATAATCCTGGGTGAAAAATTTTAAACGGCTTTAATTTTCAAATTGGGAATAAAATCTCAGGATAGTCCTGAGACCGAGAAGTTCTTTATTTGATAGAGTGACATCTCGAGCCTAAGCCCGAGTTGAGCAAATAGTAGAACATGATATTTGGAATATTCATGTGATGATAACTTTAGTGCTCAATCTGTTATGCTTACCGCAATGACACTTTAATTTTGTCGTCAATTAAGGATTAGATCCTTATACCATGATGATGAAATTAAGATCTTCATAGATCTATTCTTAGATCTTAGAAGTACAAATTGCAATAGAAGCCTTACGCTCGTGTATGTCAGAGGGTACATCTTCGACCACTAGGTGTCACAGATGATTGCTGACATCGATCAGCTAGGTTAGCTAGGCGTTACCTACGTGGCCGAGACTACCAAAGATTTGATCTTATAGTCTCTACCCGAAAGCTGGGGCAGGTTCATTGGAACCAAGAGTAATTCTTGGAGAATTGATGGCTATGTCTAGGAGGCAGAGCCAGAGCTTAAAATGCCAAAGTAAAATCATCACAGTCTTCTAGGAAGACAAAAGACATATCCCAAGATGTCTGCCTAAACTGTGGCAAACGGGGTCACTGGAAGCGTGACTGCCGTATGGACAAGGCAGACATGAAGGAAGTGAAGACGGCAAGGCTCCGACTTCAAATATGTTTGTCATAAACATGTTCACTACTAGTTTAAAATTGGATTTTAGATACTAAGTGTGGTACATAAATATGTACTGATGTGCAGAATCTGCTGATTAGCAGGATACTGACTTCAGATGAGATTGATCTGCAAATCAGAAACGGGACGAGAGTCGCTGTTTTAACCGTAGAAACCTAAGTTTAGGAACTACCCTTCGGTGTGTACTTAAATTAGGAAACTGTTACAATGTAACTAGTTTGACTAGAAACATTATCTCTATATCAGGGTTTAACCGTTGCGGGTATACCTTTATATTCTAGAACACTAAAGGTTTTATTTTATAAAGATGATTTGAGATAAACACATTAGATGTGAATAACAGTATTTATATTTTGAATATAAATAAATCTCAAACGTATAACATGACAAACAAATAGCTCAAACTGAATTAATCAGTTGAGACTTAAAAGTGGCATTGTTGTCTGGGACACATTAAACAAGACTCGTATATCCACACTTTCGAAGAGTGGGTACTAGGACGGATTTGATTCTATTCAAATAATGTCTACGAATCTAGTTTATTAGGCAAAGTGCCTAAAATACCTTTTACTTGGTAAAAATGTAAGTGCCACCGATCTGTTAGCCCTCGTTCATAGTGACGTAAGTGGGCCCATGTCTAGCTAGGCTAGATGTGGATATGAACACTTCGTAACCTTTACGGATGTGGCATCGCGTTATGGTTATGTGTTTCTTTTGAAACACGAATCAGAAACTTTTGATGGAATCAAGAGAGTTCGACACGAAGTAGACAAACAGATCGGCTAAAGTATTAAAACATCATGATTAGACCATGATGGAAAATACTTAAGCAATAAGTTTCTCAATACTTGAAAGAGTATAGTATTCTTTCAATGAGGACTCCTCCCGGAACACGTCAATTTGACGGTGTGTCCGAAAGGAGAAACCGAACCTTTTGGACATAGTAAGGTTAATCATGAGTCGCTCTGAGCTACCATTTCCTTCAGGGATAAGCATTAAACAGTGCAAAACTTATTTTGAATAAGGTTCCATAAAATCTGTTTTGACATAGTTCATATTAGATATGAACAGGAAAGAAACTAGGTTTTCTCATTCCTTAAGATTTGGGATGCTAGGCATATGTTTGGATGATACGAAACTAAAACCCAAATCGGATAAGTGCCTAAGTTGTAGGTTATCCTAGGGTAACCAAAGTATAGTACTTATACACTCACAAGAGAACAATGTAATTGTTGCTCACCATGGGGTTTTCCTAAGAGGAATACCTATATGGAGTGGTAAGTGGGAGGAAAGTAAAAACTCGATGAAATCGGAGTAATACTATTAAGGAACCGATTCCTTAATGGAACACAATAGTTCATCAAGGATGAAACTATACCATAATCTTCGAATACACAAGAACCGCGTAAGTCGGAGAGAGTCAGAAAACAACCCGAGGTATGGGTTTCTGATCTCACCTCGTAAAGATGTCAATCTTATTGAGGAATACGAAGTGACTACGTATGAGGAAGTGATACAAGGTATCGACTCCCTATTATGGCAAAGTGCCATGATGTCCGAAATGGATTCCATGTATACCACCTATATTTGGACACACTAGTTGTTGTACCGCAGGCATTGTGCCTTATTACTATATGAGTCTTCAAGGAAGACATACATGGAAGGAAACATACCAACTTACTAAGCTAGGCTTGTAGTGAAAATGTATCGTTATCAACATTGTGTCGATTACGACGAAACCTTTTAACCGTTGCCATGGTTAAATCCATTTGGATAATGCTTGCTGATGCTGCATCTTTTCATTTATGAAATATGGCAGCTGAACGTCAAAATCTCTTCCTTAAACATAAACCTTTTGGAGGATGTTTACAACATCCTGACGGTTTTGTGATATTTTGGCAAACAAGGTTTGCAAGTTAATTCGATCCATTTATGGATTGAAGCAAGCATTAAGTTCATGGAATTATCGTTTTGATGTAATCATAATGGTGTATGATTTAATTCAAAACGAATATGATTCTTGTGTATATAAGGAGGTTAGTGGGAGCGCACTGA
>SKCR01022461.1:0-41762 GCA_019454045.1 Zanthoxylum bungeanum
GATAACATTTGAGCATTATTTCTTGCGGTATATCGGATGGAAACCCAGACGTAAATTCCGTAGCCGATTCCGAATGGACGTAGTGCGGTCTGTACTTGGGCCACAATTCCACGTACCACTTGAAAAGTGCCCATATGTGTGCTTGTATGGTCAATATGTGTGCTTGTGTTTCTTGAATGTAATATGCAAATTGTATGTTCGTTGCTATCTTGATATATGTTAAGCATGCAAATTTGAATGTAAGATATATGTGAAATGCGTACAGGAGTTTATTTTACACATGAGAATTTAGAAGCATGATACTATTGGAAATAATGTTACTTAAGCTTAGTTAAATTATTACATGAATCCTTTCATTACAAGTGACATAAGTAAGGGACCATTCCGAACCCAACGGTTGAGGTCTTCCCTTGCGAGGGGTGAGTGCGCCTTAAATCTTTGTCCCGGTTCACACCGGGTGGCGACTCCATGTTATTCAGTACTTCCCAAACTAGGCCGCGAGCCTAGGAACGGTGTCGCTCAGGTCCTGTGTCCTACAATCACCTAGTCAACTTTATCAACTTTTGGTTGATAGAAGTTTGGTGGATTTTTTGGTTAACTTGTTTCTTACACAAGTTTGAATGATTGAAAGACATTTACCAATTATTGTATTTTGGTATATGACTTTTAATTTTTTGCAAAACCATAATCTCTCATTCTTCTCTATTTGGCCGAAAATAAGGCTTATTTTCTCTAAAAAATGGCGTGACGCTTGGCTTCATGTTCTTGATTTTTCTTCAAAATCTCAAGTGCTAACACACTAAGAGGTCATTCAAATGTGATAGCAAATTACTTTCTGAGTTTGGAATTCAAGATCAAAACTTGGAGCTCATCATTCATGCAAAGGAGAGCTTGGAGCACAACACAAAGGTTGGAAAATTTTGTTATCTCCTACATCCTCTTAGCCGATTGTAGGCATTGCATTTTTGCATACCCGCCCGATGATGAGCCTCGTATGGAGGCACGACCTTTTAGTCGCGGAAATCGCGGGAAACGGATGTCGGAAGGGAAAAGTCAGGAATTGAACATTTTAGTGGATTTTATTCGCTCGTTTTGCTTCGGGTTCGTCGTCGCCTTTTCCATTTCAGAATCATCATTCGCTCGGAATCTTATCCTCGCTCTTTCTCACACCTTTTCTCTCTCTCTCTAACTTTCCATGCTTGTGACCCTTCAACTTCCATGCAAATAAAAATCACCACCAATTAAATAAATTCAAATTAAATTAAACCATTAAAAAAATACCAACAATTAAATAATAACTTTAACAAAAAAAAAATAAACAAATTAAAACACAAATCAACACTAACAAATAAGAAACAAATAACAAATAATAAACACACCAAATAATTCCCCCTCATTCACGTAAACCAACCCAAACCAAAACAAAAACCACACACCAAATTCCCTCCATCATACCCCACGTAGCCAACAACACCATTTTTCTTCCTTTACAAATGACACTTTTCTTTTTATTTTATTCAAACAATCAAACACAAATGCCACCCACCACATTGTCTCCACCTGCCATCTTTGTTTGTTTATTAAACCAAAATTCAACAAAGCAATTTCCCTTTTTCCTTTTTTTTTTCAATATCACCGGAATCTGCCAAAAGAACCTCACACTTGCCACCAAAGCCAACAATCAATCTACCTTTTGTCAACTTCATCCACGTGAATCCCGTAAACAAATGCCAAACTCCATGTGATCTCCAATCCTCCACCGAAATGGCTTTTGTTCTGCCTCCTTGGTTCCCTTCAATCACGCATGGATCATTCATCTCCAACGGCATCATCATCTCCAAATCATTGATGATCCTGAGCATAATAAAAAACACCAAGGAATCACCAAAGACACGACCTGGACCGCTCAGCCATGCCCCTCACTACCCCTTGACACGCACCTAGGAGGCAAGCCATTTAGCGACTCCTCACCCAAGACACACCTGACATTCATGCACACATCCCCTTCACCGGACCATCCCTCACCATAGCACTCCACGTAACACTCTGCTGACCGGCACCTTTATTTCACCAACCTCTCGGCAGCCACCTATATTCTCTGCCCCTAACCTTCGGCAACAACAAGCACCCAGCTCCCCATGTAAACCTTTCATTCGGCTTCACTCCTCTGCACACTACTTTGCCTCCATTCACGCAAAAAACTGCCTCCTTCACTGCCCCCAAATAGCCTCATAAAGCACAGCCCTTAAACACGTCCCACAGCCCCCTTCACGCTGAAGCAACACAAGCCCTTAGCCCTCATTCCACCCCTTCACGCCCTTCATCTTCGTCATACTCACACAGCCCCCTCACGAGCCATACACATTAAAATCTAGCCCCACAACGCCACACACAGCCCACGTACCCATCAAAACAGTCCAACGTAGTCTTAACCTTCAACAACGTCACTTGCCCCCCCTTTATTCAACTTCAGCAGATCATCACCACTTTCACGGCACCTCACGAGCCCTCATATAACCCTCCATCAAGCGCAAGCCACCTGTACTCTTAACAACAATCAAATTCACGCAAACAGCCAATAAAATAAGCTACACTTCAGCCCGTTGACGCCCAGCCAAACCCTCACGTAACAGCTGCCCCATGCACACGTAAGACTCCCCCAAACACTCAGCAACTTCACGCCGAACAGCCCAGAAAATAACCCAGAAATCGTCCCGGAATAACCCAAAAATTACCCAAGAGAGAGAATAAAAATTGGATTTAAAAACAGAGAGAATTTGAATTAAAAACAGCGAGTAAAAAAGACAAAACAGTGAAACGGTGAAAACGGCGAGTCAAAATTGTGAGAAAATGGCCGAAAACAGCAAACTGTAACCGCAGGTGAAAACGGCGAAAACAGTTAAAACGGCGAACCCGGTGAAAACAGCGAAAATAGCAGACAGTGAGAACAGTAGAACGATAACCCTTCCGGCACCGTGAAACGCACTCCCGGAAAGCGACTAAAAAGGTAAGACCTGAGAGCACCCTTTGTTATATTCTATTTTGTTGTTCCGGACACGGCGTACTCGGTTGACGTGGAATATGTCCAACCAGGCATGCGAAGTCCTACATTAAGAACGGCCGAGTTCCTTGGCCACATGTTTATTTTGCATGTATTTATGAGTTATGTATTTACTGTTATGAGAATATTACTTTCGAAACATCCAAACTTAGATTTAGAGTAGTTTACCAATGTATGTCTTATAGACTTGGTTAATATTGCACAAATCTATTCATTACAAACGACATAAGTAAGGGACCATTCCGAACCAACGGTTTGAGGTCTTCCTTGCGAGGGGTGAGTGCGGCCTAAATCATTTTCCCGGTTCACACCGGGTGGCGACTCCATGTTATTTCGAATTCCCGACCGGGCCGCGAGTCAGGAACAGCGTCGCCCAGTTCCTGTTGTCTACAGTCTGGCGACTCCACTGAGATAGAGAATCGATCCCGAAATAATGTCTTGTAATGTTTGTGATTTGTGCTTTAATTAATCATGACTACTGTGTTTATGTTTGTGTTTTGGACCGTTGTCATTTGGATTTAGTTGGACTCTTTGTCAAAAGATGTGAACTCGTTGGGCCATTTAAACCGGGACAAGTTCATGTCACGATTTTCGTGGAACGAATCCACAACTTTTTGACATCTCACGATTTCTCTTGTTGTTTTCGCAGACAGGATCCAGTAACCTTTTTGACTTATGACGACTCCTTTTGTGGTTTAGCTAACCATCGTTATTGCAATTATTGTTCACCTCTTTTGCAGGTCCTATAAATTCAGCTCGGCATTGCTCTCCTCAACACGATCAGACATATATCCAAAGTAAAGAGAAAAAAATGGAAGCAACCTCACAGCAGCGAGTTAAGTAATTTGTGTTTTCTGTGGATCCAACACTGGTAATAAACCAGAATTCGTTGAGGCTGCAAAGGAATTGGGGCGAGTCATGGCTGAGAAGAACATGCACCTAGTATATGGCGGTGGCAATCTTGGGATAAGGGAATCATTTCAAAAGCCGTTCAGGAAAGGGGCGGTCATGTTTTGGGAATCATTCCAAAACCTTGGCGGACGAACATTTGATTGGACCAACAAATGGAGATGAACGCATTGTATCAGGTATGTCTGAACGACTCCATGAAATGATCAATACTGCTGATGCGTTTATTGCGTTACCAGGTGGACTTGGTACCCTTGAAGAAATATTCACGGTAACATCATGGGCGCATTTAAACATTCATCGGAAGCCCATTGGGATACTCAATGTTGAGCATTTCTTCGATTTTCTGATCGTGTTGAGGAGAGCAATGCCGAGCTGAATTTATAGGACCTGCAAAAGAGGTGAACAATAATTGCAATAACGATGGTTAGCTAAACCACAAAAGGAGTCGTCATAAGTCAAAAAGGTTACTGGATCCTGTCTGCGAAAACAACAAGAGAAATCGTGAGATGTCAAAAAGTTGTGGATTCGTTCCACGAAAATAACAGAAAATCACAAAGGAAGTCCTAAAAGGTCAAAAGTTGTGGATCCTGTCCACGAAAATACAGAAAACAACAAAAGAAGGCAAATCAAAGCAATAATTAAAGCAAATGAATTGTGTACTCAATACGCCTCTTGCTTGGCATAAGTTCATTAGGATGCGTTTCAGGATTTCTTCTTACTCTGCCACCACTAATGAATTAGCTCCCATCTTTGTGATTGCCAAGCACCATTCCCTCTGTCTTAACATGCTCCGCCTTTGCTTTTGCCTACAAAAATAACACCACAAAATTGAAAAACTCAACAACATGTAACACAAAACATGAAAACAGAAATCGCAACAAAGTGCACTGGTTGCCTCCCTGTTAGCACTAAATTCATTGTCTTCATCCAGACATGACCGAAATCCATCTGTTAATGTGCCTTCAATGTCATCCTCATTGCTTGTGTCCCTTTTTGATCTTTGCCGCTTTCTTTTTCTTTTTCTTTTTTTTTTTAAAAACCTGCAAATACAAAACAACAGAATAAAGATGTGTTCATATAAGTATGCAAGTGTAGAGATACTCCCTTTTCGTGATGGCTTGGCTCCTCATGTGCTCGTTGGCGCCATGTGTCTTTGGTCGCCCCTTGATGGTTCCCATCTGTTTGAAATCTGTAAAAACAAAACACAAAACAAGAATGCCAGTTACATGTATGCATGTATGTATTTCCTATCCCGTTGGGTTAGGCCTTCCGCCAATTTCCTTGGTGACTGCTCAGTCTTCTTTCCCTTAGGCAAAGTACAACATTAATCAGCTCGGTGAACTCATTCCTTTCTAAGTCTGGAAGCTTCGCTGCTCCGTTTCCCAATTTCTGAATGGCCATTCTGTCTTTTCTGCTTGTTTCTTCTGAGAATTCTCTGTGTTCCAGATACCTCTGAATATCATGATACTCTGAATATCATTATTTTCTGGATGGATATTCGGGGTACAATCAGATTGCCATCGCCCCAGAAGATCAGGAGAAAACCATTTTTACATGTCCGTATGGTACTTTTGCTTTCCGCAGAATGCCATTTGGACTATGTAATGCTCTTGCCATATTTCAATGTTGAATGATGGCCATCTTCTCAGACATGCAGGAAAAAAGTATGGAAGTTTTCATAGATGATTTCTCTGTGTTTAGAGACTCTTTCGACCACTGCTTGTAAAATCTGGAAAAGGTGTTACAAAGATGCGAAGATACCAACCTGGTACTCAACTGGGAGATATGCTACTTCATGGTGCAGGAAGGCATTGTCTTGGGACATCAGATCTCATAAAAGGGAATCGAGGTAGACAAAGCAAAGATCGAGACAATTGAAAAACTACCTCCACCAACATCTGTTAAAGGGATTCCGAGTTTTCTCGGACATGCAGGTTTTTAAAGGAGAATTATCAAATACATCTCTAAGATTGCTAAACCTCTGTGCAATCTTCTGGAAGAAGATGTGCCTTTCAACTTCACCAAAGAATGCCACGAAGCTTTTGAGATCTTGAAACAGAAGTTGATCTCCGCCACCATCATAGTAGCACCAGACTGGACCCTTCCATTTGAAGTGATGTGCGATGCTAATGATTTTGCTGTAGGTGCAGTTTTGGGACAACGCAAAGCAAAAATCTTCCAAACCATTTACTACTCCAGCAGAACTTTGAATGAAGCTTAACTCAACTATGTAACCACTGAAAATGAGTTACTTGTAGTTGTGTTCGCTTTTGATAAATTCTGCTCGTATCTGCTGGGTCCCAAAGTGGTGGTCTACATATATCATTCAGCAATCAAATACCTTATCGTAAAGAAAGATGCCAAACCCAGATTGATCCGTTGGGTGCTTCTACTGCAAGAATTTGACATGGAGATTAGAGACAGGAAATAGACATAGAACCAAGTGGCAGATCACTTATCGAGGCTCGAGAATGGAGAAACAGGTGGCAATGAACTGATAATCAAAGAAAATTTTCCAGATGAACATCTATTTGCCATGAAACAACATGATGTCCCATTGGTATGCTGACTATGTAAACTACATAGTATCGGGAAAATGGCCGTTGGAATGGACACATCAGCAACGAAAGAAGTTCTTCAAAGAAGTCAAGTGATGAATACTAAGAAGTGCATATTTATTAGACGATAAGTTAATCATTTTACACTTATAGTTTCACTAATCCCCTCAAATTGACACATTTGTGAAATAATATTTTTAAGTTATGCTTTGAGTGTTTTTACTGTGTTATTTTATATTTTTGTCAGGAAAAATACTGATTGAAAGCTCGACGGGACAAATCAGACGTGAAAAAAGATAATAAAAATGGAAATTCTGCAAGCACGTCGTAAATTCTGCAAGCATGTCGTGACAAGTGGAATCTTTGCGTCGTGACACGTGTCCCCAATGTGGATTCACCATTCTCTGACACGTGTCCCCAACGTGGCTTCACCATTCTTTGACACGTGTCCACAACATGCATTCGCTGGTCTGGGTGGCCAAGTTGCCTATAAATAGGAGCGTCCGATATTAGAAATTTTCATACTTTCTTTCCTGATTCCTCTGTAAATCTTGGAGAGAGTCTTGGTTTTTTATTTACTTAAAGCTTTTTGTAATGTTTTTTTATTTCAATAATAAAAGGTCGAGTATGTTTTATTACAGAATGAGTAGCTAATTTCTTTTCTGCTGGGGTAAGGGTGAAGCTTTTATAATGGAAACATAGATTAAACTCGCTTATATTATAATAAATAAATTGAAATCTAATGATTAAAATTGATTTAAATCTAGATTAATTATTGATAATCTTTCTACCGCCTTTATGGCTGATTTTATCTGTCTACCGCCTTTATGGCTGGTTTTATCTTTCTACCGCCTTTATGGCCTGTTTTATCTTTCTACCGCCTTTATGGCTTATTTTATCTGTCTACCGCCTTTATGGCTGGTTTTATCTTTCCACCACATATATGGCTGATTTTATACGATATTGGCATAATTAAGTATCTTGATAGGACTTATTATAGATAAACGGTATCACCGTCTTTATGGTTGGTTTTATATTTTTGGCATACTTAATACCTTGGTAGGGCTAATTATCAACATAAATGATTACCACCTTTATGGCTGGTTCTTTATATTGGCATACTTAATTCCTGTAATAAATTAAGTGGGTAACAAAGGTAATTTATAAATTATAATAAAGCGAGATTTCTAAATGTTTAAAAGACTAAAATTGGATCTCCTAACTCCAGCATTTCATTTTATTATTGCATTCCAACCTAAAGGTCTCCAACTAATTCAACAAATCAAACTTTTCTTTTCCGCACTGTTCATTATTCTATTTTGCTAAATCTCTTCTCTGTGGATCGACCCCGGACTCACCGGGTTATTTTATTACTTCGACACTCTTATACTTGAGAGTTAAAGACCACTTTTCGAGCATGTCAAGTTTTTGGCGCCGTTGTCGGGGAAGTATTATTTAGTAGATAGAATATTTATTAATTTATTCTTTCTCTACTTTTCTTTTCTTTATTTTTATTTCGTATTTTGTTTTTATTTAATTTCTGCATCTTATTTTTCTTTATTTGTTCTTGTTTTATGTAGACCCAACTGTCCTGATTAATTATTGATGAACCCTGAACCCAAAAATCCCACATATAGAGAGGCATTGTTCTTAATTTTTCTTGGTTACAGGAAACAGAAAAATCAACTTAAAAGGTGTTTACTATTCATTAAAGAATTTTTTGAACCATCCCCACGTAAAGATGCTCTCATAAAGCTTCACGAAAACATAATTCAAGACATTGAGAAAAATGAGCGAGAGATTCAATTGAGATAGGAATTAACAAGGGTTAGATGGCGTTTTTACATCTAAATCACTGCATCTGTATTTCCTTTATTTTATTCTTTTCATTTTTTATTAGTTTTTAAGTTTTGTACTTACAATTTCATATTTTTGCATATAGTTTGTCTTTAAGTTGCATGAAACACTGGTCTCGAACATCTAACGGCAGATTAAAAAGAGAATCTTCATCACCTTCATTGTTTGTCAGAATGGCTGAAAACCAAATTGAAAATCCACCTGCCCGAGTTGAAAACCCATTTAATCAGGAAGAAAACAAATCTCAGCTTGGAGATCCTAATCACCCTAGGACACTCAGACAATTCATGAACCCCACTAGGTCAGGATCACCATCTTGCATTGTTTTTCTGCCAGAAGTAGCACGCTTCAATTTTAAATCAAGTGTCATCAATCTTTTACTCACATTCCATGGTCTAGAATCAGAAAACCCTTATCAGCACCTAAGAGAGTTCGAAGAATTATGTAACACTTGCACAGACCAAAATTGTTGCATGAATATAATTCGATTAAAGTTTTTTCCTTTTTCTTTAAAGGATAAAGCTAAAATTTGGCTACAAAACCTTAGGTCATGATCTATTAGAACATGGGATGATTTACAAGAGTAGTTTCTTAAAAAGTTCTTTCCCCCTCATAGGACAAATTCCTTTAAGAGAAGAATCACAACATTCACACAAGAGTCGGGGGAAACACTTTACCAATGTTGGGAGAGGTATAAATAAATGTTAAATATTTATCCACATCACGGGTTTGAAACATGAATGTTAGTTGCCCAATTCTATGAGGGTTTAATACCCCAACATAGACAAGCAATGAAGATGATGTGTAATGGTGAGTTCAGGGATAAAGATCCCGAAGATGCACTAGATTACCTAACATATATAATAGAGAATACACAAAATGAGATACAATTGGTACATATGAGTCATCTGTTAAACCACTGCCATCTGGTAGAGGATGTTTAACATTAGGGAAGACCATGACATTGCTGCCAAGTATGCATTTTTTTCAAAAAAAAATGAGGCTTTAGAAACAGGGAAGGGGGATCATGTCAAGTCAGTTCAGGAAATCATATGTCAAATTTGTAGTTCAAATGAACATGTCAAAGAAGTTTGCCCGTCCTTACCAGCCCTGAAAGATTGTCTCCATGACCAGGTCAGTTCCATAATCACATTCAATAGACCAAATCCAAACCCATACTCACAGACCTATAATCCTGGTTGAAGAAACCATCCAAACTTCAATTGGAGGAATGATAACTAAGCACAACCTTCACACCAACCTCCTCAGTTTCACTAGAATTTTCGAAATTCCCAGAATTATGCACCATATGTCCCACCACCTAAGAAAACCATTGAAGATAACTTGAGTGCATTCATGGAAAAATAAGAAACCATCAATAACGAAAATGCACAAATGATGAATGATTTGAAGGAAACTTTTGATAAAATCACATCTGCTTTGGCCATTAAAGAAAAAGGTAAGTTTCCTGCACAACCTCAGTGAAATCCCAAGAGTCATCAAAACCCTCACGAGGGTAGTTCTGGATTTCAAATCTATTATTACTCTTCGTAGTGGTAAGATCATCCACAGACCTATTCTTGAACCTCATGAAACTGAGGAAAAATCAGAATCAGAGGGTAAGAAATGGGTTGATGAGCCATTACCCGTCGTTGATAATAACAGTTTTTCTCATGCACCTCAATTTCCTCAGGCATTAAAAACAGAGAAATTGAATCATTCCCCAGAGATTTATGAAATATTCAAACAGGTAAAGGTCAATATCCATTTGTTAGATGCCATCCAACAAATACCATCTTATGCCAAATTTCTGAAAGATCTGTGCACCGTTAAAAGAAAATATCAGGTAAGAAAGAAAGCTTTTCTAGCTGAATAGGTAAGTTCCATTCTCTCAACCAATAATACATTAAAATACAAAGACCCTGGTTGTCCAACTATTTCTTGTAATATTGGAAATCAAAACATTGAACATGCTTTGCTTGATCTTGGAGCTAGTGTAAATTTACTGCCATTTTCGGTTTACCAACAACTTAATATCGGTGAAATGAAACCAACCTCAACTACCCTTTTACTTGCCGATAGATCAGTTAAGGTACAAAAAGGAATTGTGGAAGATGTGTTATTGTAAATCGATAAATTCGTATATCCTGTGGATTTTATTGTTTTAGAAACACAACCTATGGTAGGCAGTTTTAAGCCAATCCCTGTAATACTTGGTCGGCCATTTTTAGCGACACCTAACGCTTTAATAAATTGCAGGAATGGAATCATGAATCTTTCTTTTGGCAACATGACATTAGAGTTAAATATTTTAAACATGTGCAAACAGCCATATGATGAAGATAATAGAAACAAAAGCGCATAATCAATTGAACCTATTGTAGATGAGCATATTCAGGGGAGCTTATCTGATCCCATGGAATTTTTTACTGTTAATTATGTTGAGTCAAGTGCGCAAATAGATTCAGATATTACTAATGATTTTCTACTAGACAATATTCAGGTATTGGAAGACGATGGAAAGATTAAAAATTTGGAAGAACTGGGAACATTGGAAGAAGAAAAACATGAAGAAGCACCCAATTTGGAGTTAAAAACTTTGCGAGAATGACTAAAATATGCATTTCTAGAAGATAATCAAACTTACCATGTGGTAATTTCTTCTTATCTCACAAGCGATCAAGAAGGTAAACTTTTAAATGTGTTGAAAGAACATAAATTGGCAATTGGATGGACTTTAAAAGACATAGAAGGTATTAATCCATTAATCTACACACACCGAATACATCTAGAAGATAAGGAATAACAGAAGTTTTGACCCACTTGAAAAAGATAGAAGCAAAACACGACTCTCAAGCAGCAAGATATGATACTATGTTTCAATCTCAAGCAGCAAGATATGATGCTATGGTTCAATCCCAAGCAGCATTAATTCAAGGTCAATCTGCTTCTATTAAAGCACTGGAGAATCAAATTAGACAACTGGCAATGCTCAGAGTTACAGACCGCCAGGTACCCTTCCTAGCAACACAGAGCCAAATCCAAGAAATATGGGGAAGGAACAATGTCATGCCATCATGTTAAAAAGCGGTACTGAAATCAACAAAGATGTTGGAGCCAAAACATCTGCTGAGGAAGTTCCAAAAGAAACAAAGCAACAGATGGAGGAAAAAGAAGCAAAGGAAAAAGAACAAATCATTCCACCTCCACCTTTTCCTCAACGTCTTCAGAAGAACAAATTGGACAAGCAGTTTTCTCGGTTCCTGAAGATCTTTAAAAAGCTGCATATCAACATTCTATTTGCATAAGCGTTGGAACAAATGCCCAGCTATGCCAAATTCTTGAAAGACATTCTTTCACGAAAGCGGAGATTGGGAGATTACGAGACAGTATCATTATCAGAAGAATGCAGCGCTATCATTCAGAGGAAACTTCCCCCAAAGTTGAAAGATCCTGGCAGTTTCACTGTTCCTTGCACCATAGGAGAACATGACTTCGGTAAGGCTTTGTGTGATTTAGGTTCTAGTGTTAACTTAATGCATTTTTCTATTTTCAGGAAATTACAGATTGGAGAAACAATGGCAACTTCAGTCTCACTACAACTTATTGATAGAACGCTCGTATTTCCAAGAGGTGTAGTTGAAGATGTGCTGGTCAAGGTTGACAAATTCATTTTCCCAGCAGATTTTATTATCCTTGATATGGAGGAAGACGCAGACGTGCCAATCATCCTCGGGAGACCATTATTGGCTATAGGTCGAACCATTATTGATGTACAAAAAGGAGAATTAACCATGAGGGTACAAGACCAAGAAGTAACATTCAATGTTTTCAAGGCCATGAATTTCCCAGATGATGAAAAGAAGGAGGATGTTTCAAACTTGATGTGATACACAGTACCATTCAGAACTCCAATGCAATGCAAAGTTCTACTGACAAACTTAAAACATGTCAATTGCCTGTGGAGCCTAAAGATAAAGCATCTTTTGCACTGAAAGAGCCATTCTTGCTCTACAAGCAACAGAAGAGAAAAAGTTCCACCAGCTCAACGAATTGGAGGATTTCACAATCAGCCTTTTGAGGATGCCAAATGTATAAAGAAAAGGGCAAGAAAATACATGATGAAAAGTTAGTGCGCATACAACTGGAACCATGGCAGAAGGTACTGTTAAACAAATCAAGGGTGAAATATTCTCCATGGAAGCCAAAATCACGGTGGTCAGGTCCATTTGTGATCACCAAAAGTTTTACCAGATAGAGCCGTTGAGATACATGATCCTGACTCCAACAAAACTTTCAAGGTTAAAAACAAGCGTGTCAAGCACTACTGGGGAGAATCATTTGAGCGACAAAAAGAAAGTGTTACACTTTCAGATCCAACTTAACGTTCGAGAAGTCAAGTCTGGCTGACGACTCTAAACTTAGCGCTAGCAGGGAGGCAACCCATGCAATTTGTGTATATATTGTGATCTGGTGTTTTTTATTTTTGTGTGTTTAGTTTTTTGCAGATTAAGTCATTTCAGGATGGAAGAAGTTCTCGCAAATCTTCACAAGCAATTTCATTCTCTCCCTCAAAACTCTCTGATGAAAGTCTACAAAGATCGCTTGGAACGAATGAGATTACTAACAATCCATGGTGTTTCTAATGACATTCGTTGGGTAATTGAAGCACGAGTCTGATTGGCAGGTGAGTCTTCTGACTCTTTTATTTCACATCTGCCTGGTTTTAGAAGAAGCATATATTCAAAGAAATGTAGAGCTAAACAAATGGGTGTTTGTTACAAATGTGCACGCTGGAATTGCAATACTCGTTGTCGTTCTTTAGGAATGGTGTCTGATAATCGCGAAGACAAAATTAAATTCATTAGGGATGGCTTGAGTAAGGAGTCTTTAGATGATATATCTTCAACTCTTGAGACGCATCCCAGTGGATATGTTCACATAGCCATTCGCAAATTACATACACAATTCCAAAAAGAAAGACAACAATTAAGTCTTGGGAATCTGACTCAAAAAGACCCTGTTTGCCAGTTTATAAGAAAATTGGATGGGAAGCTTGTCCCTGACGCATAGACGTCAATCAAGCCACTACTTTTCTTGTACATATTATATCTCTTTGTCTTTTCCTAATAATTGTATATTATTTTGTTGTTTTCTTTTATTTTCTCCGACAGGATCCAGACCTTTTTGACTATCACGATTTATTTTACTATTAACTAATAATCGTCCTTTGGAAGATACTTGTGCTATTACTACTCACCCTTTTTAGGTTTTTATAATTCAACTCATCATTGCACTTTTGAAGACATCCAGAGTAAAACATGGAAGCCACTTCAAGAAGACGAGTTGAAAACATCTGTGTGTTTTGCGGTACTAGTGTTGGTACTAAGCCACAATACGTAGAGGCAGCACATGATTTGGGTCGAGTCTTAGCTGCAATGAATATGCACTTAGTATATGGTGGAGGCAATCTTGGACTAATGGGAATCGTTTCAAAGGCCGTACAGAAGGAGGCAGTCACGTTTTGGGAATCATCCCAAAACCCTTGGCAAAAGCAAATCTTATTGGACCATCAAACGGAGGAGCTAATTGTGCCAGGTTGTCTGAACGACTGGTAGAAATGATTAACCGACCTGATGCTTTTATTGCTTGGCCATGTGGCTTGGGTACATTGGAGGAATTTTTTATAGTTCTTGTCTTGGCGAACTTGAACATACACCAGAAACCAATTGGGTTGTTTAACGTTGATTTATTTATATGATTTTCTTTTGTGTGTTTCTTGATGATGCATGGAGAAATGGGTTCGTGTCAAAACCTTTAAAAGAACTCCTCTCTCTTCACTGCCAGAACTCCTCGGATCTAATTAACACTCTTAATGCCCCAAATTGAACCACATCTTTCCTTTCATTTGATCAATTGGTCTGAGGACGGACATCGTGGTAAGAGGCATCGGATTAATCTGGATTTTAACCTTTAATTTCCTGTAGATTTCATTTCAGCTAACCAGGTACTATCTTCTACACTCTTCTTCTATTGTTTAAGACATTGAAGACAATGTCTCATTTAGGTTTGGGGAAGGGAATTAGTTGATCAGTACCTTGTTTTTAGTTTGTGTGTGTTTTTTTATTTTAGTCCAAAATTTTTCGAAATTACAAAAAAAATTGAAATTTTTTCAAAAATTACAAAAATATTTTGCGTTTTGCGTTTTTATTTTGACTAAAAAGGTGAAATTGGTAAGAGATAGCTGAGTAAGGAGTTTCCACTCCGGAGACGTATCTCAAACCTATTTCGGAACAAGTAAATTTTTTTTTATTTCTTTTTGAATTATTTAATTTGTGAATTCTCCATAATACTGACTAAAAGGATCTTCATATGCTCAGTTGGCAGGTATTATCAACATGCATAGTAACATACAGACATGAATTGTAATTGAAAAGTTTAAATATTTAGTGCTCTAGTTTAATTGGAGAAAGCATCTCAAAAAGTGATGGAGTAAAAAAAAAACATCTAAGATCCGAGTTATTAAGTCTGTAAGGTGTTTTAACACCTAGTGCCCTAAAGCCAACTGGTTTGGGAGTCACTGGCCCAAAGCTCGCTACATGGATCAAAGATGTTGTAAAAATATATATATCGGAAGTCTGAGTAATTAAGTACGTAGGGGTGTCTTAACACCTGGTGCCCTAAAGCCAACTGGTTTGGGAGCCACCGACCCAACACTCACTACATAGATGGAAGATATTGTATATAAATAAAAAAAAATTCAAAAATATCAAAGAGAAAAATCAGAAAAAATATTCCATTGCTGCAAAAGATGTGAATTCTGATAAAACTTTAGGACAAAAATATTACTCTCTTATCAACTACACTTGTGACTGTTGTGGGCAAAAATGAGTTGATTATATTTTTGTCAACTGTGTATATGGAGAATGGTAAAAATAATCGGAGAATTTACTTATTCGGTAATTTAGAATGAAACAAAACAACTATTGACTTGGAGTAGAAGTTTCATCTGATTAGTCACTAACTTCTTTATTCTCTTTTCTCTTGTCTTTTTGCTTTTGTGTGCATTAGTTTTATTATCTTTTTACTTTTGTAAAACGTTTGTGGGTATCGTTGATGTAAGCCCTCACGAGACTATAACTCGTCCACTAGGGACACCTAGGGGTTTAAAGGCTTGTTGCATATGCTAAATGCAACCGTGATCCCTACGAAAGTGGCTTAGATTTATTTTAATTGTTCTTGTATTTTATTTTGTTTTTTGCTCGAGGACTAGCAAAATGTTAGGTTGGGGGTGTGATGAGCGGAAAATATATCAATATTTACCGCCCCTTTTACTTAATATTTTGTTTATTTTCTCGGGTTTGATGAACGTTTTGATATGTTTTAAGTTTATTTTGCAGATAAAATAATATTGGGACTTATGAAATCATTTAGGATGAAATATGGGTCCAATAAGGGCAATAATTGGACTTGACATATTAATTTGGAGATTGGAAACTTGAAAGGGAGTTTTAACGAAGTGCGGTTTTGAAAATTCCAGTTTTGTGCATCTGTCGTAATGTGGGCATAACTTTTTACTCCGATATTTGATTGAGCTGATTCAAGTTCCATATTAAAGAAGACTCAAAGATCTACAGGTTTGAAAGAAAAACAAATTTCTAATTCTTAATATTTCATGCCCGAAATTGATGAATTATCCATAAGTGTGTTGTGTGTAATTATTAAAGTCACTTTCAATCATTTTCAAAGCAAAAAATAAATTAATAAATAAATAATAAAAATTATCAAATCATCACCAAACATGATAAGAGATTAGTGGAGCAATTAATAATGGATTTGGTGGAGCAATTAGTGGAGCAATTAATAATTGATTTGGTGGATGATTTGATGGAGGCAAAATTGTACCTATAAATACCAAGCCATTTCATTTGTAAAATTCATACTTTCTTCTAAGAAATTCCTTAAGAATACTAAGAAGATTGTATCTTGTTTGTTTATTTACAGCTTTCAGTAATTAATTTACGTTTTCGCACTTTCTTTTCTTTACTTTTCAGTTTTTACTTTCCGCAATTTACTTTTACGCACAATACTTTTCTTTCTTTAATTTCAGCATTTACTTTCAGCAATTTACTTTTCAGCAATTTACTTTCAGTAATTTACTTTCAGGATTTACTTTTCAGTAATTTACTTTTCAGCATTTACTTTTCAGCATTTAATTTTCAGTATTTAATTTCAGCATTTACTTTCCGTCATTTACTTTTCAGTATTTTACTTTATGTCTTTTATTTTATTTAAGTTTTTTTTACTACTTGTAAATATGTGTCGTAACTAAGCCAGTTATCTGGGGTTGTGATGAAATCCAATATCACCGGTTTATAAGGGGTTAAATTATAGTTTGGGTAATTTAAAGGTTTACTTATTAAGTCTTAAGCTTAATGCGTCTTGTTAACTGGCCACTAATAAGATTGATGTGGTAAATCTAAAATAAACGTGACAAAGGAATTTTAAGTTTCAGCCTTAGACTTAATAGCCCACGATCTTCCTTGAGGATAGATAACCCTTTAATAGATTTCCTTACAGGATAGACATATACCTGTCGGGCGGGGGTAGCAATAATTGGAACTTAAACTTAATGAATCCAGATAATTTGGTTGACATAGACATATGGTTAAATTGGGTTAAACTGGGTATTTGCGTTTGACCATCGACATAGGGTTTTGCATAATTTAGTGTTCCAGGTTAGTAAACCGATTTATTACACAAATATAAAATAACCACTTCACCTTTAAAATGATATTGGAAGAAATCACAACCCTAGATAGTTTTTAATATTGAATTTTCTTAAAGCCTACTTTCGAACAATTTTATTTACTTGTTTTTAAATTTAGAATCGTCACCATTTCAAATCAATCAAACAACCTGTTAGATACTAGTAATCATTTGACCTCATAAAATTAATAGATTAGATATTAAGTCCTTGTGGGATCGATATTTTTATACTACTTGAACGATACGTGCGCTTGTGTTATACGTGTGTGTTTACGCCGGTCAAGTGTCTACATATACCTTGGGTTATTCAGCTATTCTATGATATACCTTACCTTAAGATTTATTATTTGACCTCTTATCCCATCATTTGACCTCTCTATTTTCCATCCTACTAAACATTCTTTACTTGTAAGCTTCTTCTTTTGAGTTCTCACATTTACGTCTTTCTCTGTGTATTTTGGACTTCATAATTTATAATTAACCTATTACCCACTACTGTTTTCATATTTAAGTTGTTATATTAGGGCAATTCTCTCTCTGGTGATTCTTATACTGTTCTGGTTTACTCCTTAAACCTTTAATTACTTTGCTAGAACGATTCAGTTATTGTCTTTACACGACTTGTTCTTTAAGCTAGGTTGTATTCTTGTAAATCTTTTCTTTACCTGAGGTACGTTTACGTATATTTTACTTTTGATGATTTATTCGCTATGGCTAAGTGTAGACACTGCATTTTTGCATATAAGTCCCGATGATGAGTCTCACATGGAGACACTACCTCTTAAAGTGTGTAAGTCGCGGGAAACTGACGTCGGAAGGGAAGAGTCAGAAATTGACACCTTGTTGGATTTAATTCGTTTGCTTTGCTTCGGGTTTGCTCGTTAAGCCTCTGTTTTAAACTTATCCTTAGCCCAAACCCCCGCAAGTCACACACCAAGCCCATACATCACCAAACCACACACCAACCCACCAAAAAAACCAAATACACGCCCAAGGCCTTTAACCCCACGCCCACCTCTTTCCAAATAATAAATCCATACATTAAACACATGTTGAAATCCTAATAAATCACCTTCCCAAATTAAAAGAATCAAATCAAATCTCATAAATCACCTTCCTAATTAATTAAATCACATTCCTAAACTAAATAAAATCAAATCAAATCAAATCAAATTACCTTCCTAAATTAAAGAGATATTTTCCTTATGATACACAAACTAAATCCCCCATAATTACATAATATTCCTTCCCTATTCGCATAAGGACAACCCCCAACCCTTGCCTATAAAAAGAAGCATAAACCCAACCTTATGACCCTTGGACATTCACGGCACTTACACCAAAAAAATACTCACGCCACTCCCTCTCGACCACCTTCTTCTTCTCACATCCCTCCTCTATCTGCTCTCCCAAAACCACGCAGCCACGCTTCTCACTACTCTTACCAACCAAACAACCCAGAAAACAACAAACCTAAAAACCCCGAAACCATCACGCACAAGCCTGGAACCCAGCACAAACTTGAAGCCATTCACGGCCTTTTCCCCACTCACTCAGCACGTTCACATCCCTTAGCCAGCCATCCACGTCAACATAAAAACAATAAAACCCTAGAGCTCCGGCCTTCACGCCTCCCTCCTCTCTCTAATAAACCACAATGAAACCCTAATAAATGCACCATGTCCCTTTCCATCACACTCTTCATGCTCACTCAACACACAACCCTCACGCACCCACAATCCACTCATCATAGTCTCACGCACCCACAGCCCATTCATCACAGCCTCACGCACCCACAGTCCACTCATCACAGCCTCACGCACACACTCACTCAACACACAACCCTCACGCACACACTCACTCAACACATAACCTCACGCACAAACAGCCCTCACGCACACACAGCCCCAAGACTGCCCCTACATTACAAAAATACAACCCTGAAATAGCCCTCTAAAATCGCAAAACAACCCCAGAAACCAGCCCCCGCACTGCCACAAATACAGCCCAGAAACCAGCCCATGGACTGCCGTAAATAGTGAAAAATCACCCATGAAAACAATCCATACACAGCACAAAACAGCCCCTGAAAACAGTGTCAAAACAGAGAAAACAACAGCCCAAAAAGAGCGAGGCAACGAAGGAAAACAACGAACCAGTGAACTAGAGGAGTTTCGGAGCATTAACCCTTCCGACGGCCGCGTTACGCACTTCTAAGAGGCGAGTTAAGAGGTTAGACATTTTGGCACCATTTTTATTTATTCCCGCACTTTCTTTCCGTTAGTTATTATTATTTCTTTGCATGCGTATTATAGTTTCATGTAAGTTGTGGCTATGAGATGAATGAAATATGTGTTATCTCTTGCAGTATATCGGATGGAAACCCGGACGTAAATTCCGTAGCCGAATCCGAATGGACGGTAGTGCGGTATACACTTGGGATACAATGCCACATATCGCTTGAGAGACGCACATATTTCATGTCATCCGATCTTATGTTTATTTGTTGTTTATTAGAAATAGTATGTTACTTTTATGCATGATTAGGTTGTTTAGTATGTTATTTTTTATGCATGATTAGTTGATTATTTTCAAGTATGATTTAGTTATTTCTTTCGCATTATGAACTTGATTATGTCTCTTCTACGTTTATGTTTAGATTATTATTTATTTACATTGTCATGCTTAGCGATTTAATGTATGCATGAGGTTGTGTGCTTGCCGTTATTCTGACTTAATTTTATGCATGCAAACTTAGATATAGGTAGTATACAAACTTAGATGTAGGTTGTTGTTGCGTAGACTCGGTTATATTATTACATAAATCCGTTCATTACAAGTGGCATAAGTAAGGGACCATTCCGAACCCAACGGTTTGAGGTCTTCCCTTGCGAGGGGTGAGTGCGGCCTTAAATCATTTTCCCAGTTCACACTGGGTGGCGGCTACATGTTATTTCTCCGATTTAGTTCCCCCACGGCTACTCTGTACTCCCGACCTGGCCGTGAGCCTGGAACAGCGTCGCCGATTTCTGTGTCCTACACTAAGGCTATCCTTAACCTGTATGGTTTAGTTAACTTAACTATGGCTAACTACCTCTCAGAGATCACAAGAGTTAAAACATAATTGTCTTGGGTTTTAATCCAATACTGAGAAATCTCGCTATGATGTGCTCTTGTCTTCGCTTACTAAGTATTTTTCTCATATTGTCGTCACACTTCGACTGTTCTACTTTCAAATCTTATGGTTAGTATTCTTTTCACCTTATATCCTGCTCCATTATATGCTTGAAGCTTCTGTAATCTAATGGTGTGATACTCTTCACCGGTTCATCCATGTTATGGGGCAACCTTGAGGTGAAGATCGTGGCCCCTCTGCTATCGTGATCTATCAAGGTTTGGGAGGTTGGGGATCGATTCTAACGCTTACCTGATGGTGGTGATCTCATCAGCTACTCATATTGTGGTTGCGTGTTATGTTCATCTATAAATCTGAGACTTCCATGTTTACTAGTTCCAGCTCCCTCACCAAAATACTTCCACTATATACTATCTGAGTTGTCTTATTTTTCAACTTCACTATTGATTCGCTTCCCAACTTTCAATTATACTACTTCTTATCATGAACCTTCTCTAAAATCCTACTTTCTAATTGCTTAATCATGTTGCTTTTATATCTTCTTTTTACTAGTTTATGTTGCTTAACCCTCTTAAGTCTTTATTCTCTCTCAATATCATGTCATACTCTATATTATTCCTCCTTATAAAGTCTACTCCTCTACTTAGATTTTCTTCCCATCTTAGTCTTTTGAACTCTTTATATCCTTACCCTAGTGAGAACTTCATCAACTTTGATTGCTAGAAAGCCTATATTAAATCCTTTGGTTCGGGTGCCATTCCTTTACTAGTCCCTCCATTACAATACAATAATGAACTTAATGGTTCAGTTGTCTAAGATCTATCTATTCTATCTGATGCTCTTCTTTACTTATCCAAGTTTTTGCTAAACTCTATGTTGATGGGTGAAATACTTGCTTTTCTTAAGGATCTCGAAAATACGCACCTCTGCCAGTTATCCATCTCCATCAATGGCCTGAATGGGTACCTATACCCTTCTCTAGTTAGAATTACTAGACAAAAGAGTTATCACTCATGTTTTCAGAATATACGTCGACTACCTCAAATCTTAAGGTTTCGATAACTCCAATCGACTATGATGAGGTTTCCATTTACATTACTATCTCAAGACATATTATCCATTATTCCTATATGCACTTTACTTCCTTATTGCTTCCCGTAGCTTTCCTTATTATTTATTTTCATAACCTATTGTTCAATCCAATATTTTGCTTCCAAAATTAGTGATAACTTACTCCCATTGACTACTTCCTAGTTTTCTACTTTTTGCTCTTGCTATAGGCTACAGCTACACCATGTAATCTTACTGTTCATGCTGGTATTCTTTACTAATTTCTGATTGTTTCCCATCTCACAAATCAATCTTTATTATGCCTTCAAAAATGTCTCTTAGCATTGGTCCGATCTATGAATTTCCATATATATTATTAACTTGTCCATTTTACTTGAGTCGGGTTCCTTTTATTACTATCTCTTGAAACCTCCTTAGTTCTTATCTGAATGGTCCATCATTCCAGGGCTTTCTGTTCCTTACCTATGATAAATTTTTATTGAACTAGGGCTTTCTGTTCCTTACCTATGATAAATTCTTATCGAACTTACTTACGGTTGTCTTTACCTAGACTAGTGTAGGGTGGATCAGAAATCTACATCTATGTGGTTGTCGGTGTCGTTTTTCTAAAGCTTTGTGTCCTGGTAGAGTCTATTACTCAAATAAGACCGGTATGAGATAGGCCCCGTCAGGAAAACTTCCTTACTAGAATCAATGGGTAGTTAGAATTTTGGTAAGTCAGATCTTATATAAATCCATCTCTTTGGTTAAGGTAACTAATCACTTCTCTTTACGTCTTTCATTTTACTCATTCACGGATTGAGTTTGGGTATCTGAAACTTCTACATCTTTTATAATTGCTTAGGTTTATCGGAAACTCTATTGAATGATCCTAATCTTTTACTTCTCTTATTTTTCTGACTATTTCCGCTATTCGAGGAAACCTTGCTATCTATAAGAAAACTAATGGCTATTGGATCTACTCGAAGAAGCTTCATAATGAGAGAATGAATCTTAAAAGAAAATAAGAAATCTTTCTCAAGTTAACATTTTACTCTTGTTCAAACTTGCTCTATGTGCTATTTACTATTTATTTCTAGCTCTGATACTCCATTATCTTTTGTTTCTATACCTTGGCCCCTACTTGCTTTTGATTGCATAAACATCTGTATTTTACCTTTTACCTTCTTTCTAGCTTTTCTTTCTCTTCCTACCTTCATGGGTGGGAATACTTGGAATTTTACTAAATCTTTCTATCTCTTACATTCCTTTATATCTGACCTCTCAAACATCTATACATCTTTCCTTACCTTCATAGAACTTTTTTTCCCACTTCCTTAGGTAACTCTTTTTAGTACTTATACTTTCTATTTTCATAATTAAACATTATCTTTGGTTAATAATTCATGATGATTTCGAAAAGATCTTTCAAAGAATTTTATTGCTTTATAAGGAAAGATATTCAAATAGTCTAGGAATTCTTACAAACTTGTCTATAGAACTTTGAGGACGTACTCGAGGATCGGATACTGGAGAGGTAGTGCATTGCATACTAGTACCCCGGGCATACTACGTATACAAGACCCCAACACTCTACCCATTGCATTCACTGACTCCCATCAATATCCATCCTCCCGAGCTTGTCCTTCGGGGTTCTGCAAAATAAAACACTGAGATGGGGTTAGACCGTTATACGATCTAAGTGAGTGGTCGGTTGTAGGACACATAAATCGGTGACGTTGTCCAGGCTCGCGGCCCGGTCGGGAGTACGGAGTAGCCCATGGGAGACTAAACCGGAGAATAAAGGAGTCGCCACCCAGCGTGAACTGGGAAATGATTTAAGGCCGCACTCACCCCTCGTAAGGGAAGACCTCAAACCGTTGGGTTCAGAATGATCCCTTACTTATGCCACTTGTAATGAACGGATTCGCGTAATAATATAACCAAGTCTACGCAACATACACATGCAAGAATAACATTTATCTAAGTTTGCATACAACCTATATCTAAGTTTGCATGCATAGAAGTAAATAAATAAAAGCAAACACGCAATCTCATGAACACATTAAGTTGATAAATGTTGAAATATGAATAAATAATAATTGTCTAAACATAAAAATTGAAGAGATACAATTAAGTTCCTAACACGAAAGAAATAACTAATTCATGCATGGAAATAACGTGCGATTTCTAATGAACCGTGGATAAATACAAGATTAGACAAAACAAATATATATGTTTCTCAAGTAGTACGTGGAGTTGTATCCCAAGTTCAGACCGCACTACCGTCCATTTGAATTCGACTACGAAATTTATGTCTGGGTTTCCATCCGATATACCATGAGAGATAGCACAAAATCATTCATCCAACAACAATAACATACATAAACCAACAATACGCATGCGGAGAAATACTAGTAATAATTGAAAAAGATAAAAGAGAGTAAATAAAAGGGTGCCCTCAGGTCTTACCTTTCAAGTCGCCTCTTGGAAGTGTGTTACGCGGCCGTCGGAAGGGTTAATGCTCCGCAACTCCTCCGGTTCACTGGTTCAATATTTTCCTTCTTCGTTGCTTTACTGTTTTGGGCTGCTGTTTTCTCTGTTTTTGCTGCTGTTTCTGGTCATTGTTTTTACTTACTGTTTGCGGTAATTTGGGGCTATTTTCGGTGGTAATTTGAGGGGTTTCAGGGCTATTTTTTTCAGCAATGTTGGGCTGTATTGGGGACTGTGATTCAAGGCAAGGGTTTGGTTTGTGCTCCTTTTTATAAGAAATGGTTAGGGTTGTCCTTATTTGGGTAGGAAAGAAATCATGCAATCATGGGGGGTATCTTTTAATTAGTGTGTTATAATGAAAATATCTATTCAATTTAGGAATGTGATTTGTTTTATTTTAGGAAAGGGATTTATGGGATTTGATTTGATTTATTTAATTTAGGCATGTGATTTATTTAAATTAGGAAGGTGATTTGTTTAGATTTTAACATGTGTTTAATTTGTTGGATATTTTTTGGAGGGGATTTGGTGGGCTTGGGCGTGTGGAGCTTAGTTCTTTGGTGGGCTTGGGCGTGTGGGTTGGTGGTGTGTGGGCTTGGGCGTGTGGCTTGGGTGTGGTTTGCGGGGGTTTTGGGCCGAGGATAAATTTAAAACAGAGATCCATCGAGCGAACCCGAGGCTAAGCAAACGAATTAAGTCCAACAAGGTATTGATTTTTGAAATTTCCCTTCCGACGTCTGTTTCCCGCGACTTCCGCAACTTATCTGGTAGTGCCTCCATATAAGGCTCATCATCGGGTCTTATGCAAAAATGCAGTGCCTACAATGGTCTTTAAGGTGAAAAACTGAAAAACGTTATCAATTCACATTTTGGGCATTAAATCTGAACTTTTCTGATAACTTTACTTTGTCTCAAAACATCTCTCTCTGGAAAAACCTTTAAAAAATTCTTTGTTGATAGTTTCTTGTAAAACTATTTTTTCTGAAAACTTCACTTTTTAGAAAACTTTATTCTGAAAATTATTTCTGTGAACTGAATCTGAAATTGTTTCTGAAAACTAAGCTATGTATATCTACTGAAAAACTTGACGCACGGGGGCATTAAGTATCGTCGTCCCCCAAAGCATGTCACTCATGTCCCTGAAACTAGTGGTCTTGGAGTGTTACGTATCGCCGTCCCCCAAGCCACTGAACTAGAACTGGGGGTGCGGATCTATGCTACCCTCCAAGCTCTGAAGCTAGGATCTAGGGGCATCTGTCATCCCTAGTCCTGAACTAGGATCCGGGGGCGGTACATATCGCCGTCCCCTCAGTCTTCTACATGTGCACATGTGTTGTCCGTCAATTCCATGTCTGTAGAAGTTACATACTCAGGTGGGTTTTTGTCCCATGCCTCAAAAAACATAAATCTCATGTTTGAAAACATAAAAAGTCATGCAATAGATTTCAAAACTGTATAAACGTTATGTTTAACATAAATCTGAAATCAAATATAGCTAACGCCCTATGTTCTTGAAATAATAAGTCTCAATTCGTAAAGAATAAATAAATAAAAGAAAAGAAATCATCTAAAAAAAATGTTCACTCACAGATTTTAAATTTGGCTGGCACTGAATCTCCTCATCGAAGAAGGTTGTGGTTACTATAGATAATCTATGATCGCAAAATCGATTACTATATACGTTATATAATGAGCTTCGGAACTTAACTAAGCTTATTAATACACTAATATGTTTTATCTACAAGGCTTATCATTCTTGTGTCTCGATGTAATATATATACGAACTGATACGAGACCTATAATGTGACCTCTAACATACTAGGATGGAACTGGGATGATTTAAAATTAATTCGGGAAATATTAGTGCCACGCGTCGCGACACAAATCCTTGAGCATCGCGACGCGTAATATCCAGAGCCGTGCTGCCATTTTTCCCTTGCGCATCGCGACGCAAAGTATTTCAGCGTCGCGACACGAGACAGTTTTCCAGGATTCTGTTTTTGCTTCTTTATGTTCATCCATTGCACAATACATAATATTACACTCCATGCTAGCACTTCCATACTTCAACATCCACTCACAAATTCCTTAAATTTCAAGTATCTACATACTAAACCAACACTCCATAATCAAATATTACTTTCTAATTCCATAACTCCAGTTAGCTCAATATTTAGGATTTTTCAATCATTTTGACATTTTTGACCTACTTATTATTCGAATGTGTAAACATGTTCAACGTAAAAGTTGTAGGTCTCGGTCTAACTTTTCTGGTGATATAAAATTCATAAAAATCAGAGTTTGTATGAGAAAGTTACGGTTTAAATTCCCATGACTGTCCGTATTGAACCATAAAATAATTTTCGTATCGGAAATGCAAGAAATTTATCGAATGCCCGAAAAATAATTCTCTTGAGTCCATGCATACTTAAACATGATTTTTATCATGTGCATTTCTCCGATAACGTGATTTTCATCGGTCTCTGATAACGCACAAGTCGCGTGGATTACCGGATATTACAAGACATGTCTTAGAATGCAACATCTTGCAATAACAATTTAAAACATATAAGGGCACAATCATTAATAAAAAAAATGATAACAAGACAAAATTGATAAACATAAACATCTAGAAATAGTAGAAACTAATTAATTAAGCAGAATACAATACATATCTCATCGGCCTAACTTCAGAGAAGCATGGCCGACATACTTCGTGTAATTAATGTCCGGCCGGATATATTTCAAGTCTGGCCAGATATTTTTTATAAATCATAAGATAAAAATGTTGATTCCTGTATAGCTAATAGTAATAATGAATTAATAATGACATAGCAATAATAAATCGACTATAAGTAGAGACAATAGTAATACAAATAATAATTTTGCAAAATATGGTACATGTATAATGACATGGCAATAATAGATCGACTATAAAATATAGACAATAGTAATAAAATAATAATTAAGCAAAATAGGGTACCTGTCTTACCGGTCTGGCTTCAGAGAAGCTTGGCCGAACATAAGGATAATAAAATAACATGTGCATATTCTCCCTGCCTGACTTCGGAGAAGCATGGCCGCATGTTTTTCAGATTTGACCAGACATTTATAACAGATTGTGCGAGTCCGGCCGGAAATATTATGTCAAATCAGAAATAGAAAAATATATAATACATTAGAAATAACATTAAGGAGCCCTCAAGTAATACCTTAGGAAAACACATCTAAAATACTGATAATTGCCGAATTACTTTTTAGAAAGGTAAAAACTCCAAGGAATTTATGGGGTTTTTCTCATTGTTTTTCACTATTGTTCTCTCTGATCAGACTTAAGATTTCATACCAAAATTTCAGACCAAATACCACTCACTAAGCTCTTGATTTTCGATTATTGTGAAGAAATTTGGGCACTTATTTGTAGTGCCCGAGCTAGAATTGAAAAGGAAAATGGAAATTAAATCCCCTCTCTGATTCCAGTAATTGTGAATTTGCATTATCAACTACATCTCAATCTATGTTCAACCGGATATTTATTTCAGAACAATATACGACCAGACATTAATCAAATCTCATAATTTAAGTAATTGACAATTTGCACACTTGCTGACAGCTTGATATATATCCGGTCGGATTTAGTGTTTGAGATATATACGGCTGGACATATATCTCAAATCTTGATTTCAATGATTGAAAATCTGCACACTCGCTGGAAACTTAATATATGTTCGGCCTGATATTTATTTCAAATATGTGTTCGACCAGACATTCTAAACTGAAAAAGGTTGGCCGGATATAGATGATGTCCGGCCTGGACTCTTCTATTTTTCGAAATTCTTGAGAGTTCCCTTCTTTTCCGACATTTATCCTTGCAACTTTCCAAAGCTTCATATAGTATCCCTGTAAGAGACTTATCATCTAAATATACGTAAAAATACAATGTCTACACCTTTTATATCTGAATTCCGTCAATTCCATGTATGTACAAGTTACATACTGAGGTGGGTTTTTGTCTCATGCCTCGAAAAACATAAATCTCATATTTGAAAACATAAAAAGTCATGCAATAGATTTCAAAACTGCATAAACGTTATGTTTAACATAAATCTGAAATCAAATATAGCTAACGCCCTATGTACTTGAAATTATAAGTCTCAATTCGTAAAGAATAAATAAATAAAATAAAAGAAATCATCTAAAAACAATGTTCACTCACAGATTTGAAATTTGGCTGGCACTGAATCTCCTCGTCGAAGAAGGTTGTGGTTACTATGGATAATCTATGATAGCAAACTCGATTAGCATATACGTTATATAATGAGCTTCGGAACTTAGCTAAGCTTATTAATACACTAATATGTTTTATCTACAAGGCTTATCATGTTTGTGTCTCGATGTAATATATATGTGAACTGATACGAGACCTATAAGGTGGCCTCTAACATACTAGGATGGAACTGGGATGATTTAAAATTGATTCGGGAATTATTAGTGCCACGCGTCGCGACGCAAATCCTTGCGCGTCGCGACGCGCAATGTCCATAGACGTGCAATCATTTTTCCCTTGCGCATCGCGACGCAAAGTATTTCAGCGTCGCGACGCAAGACAGTTTTCCAAGATTCTTTTTTTTCTTCTTCATGTTCATCCATTGCACAATATATCATATTACACTCCATGCTAGCACTTCCATACTTCAACATCCACTCAAAAATTCCTTAAATTTCAAGTATCTACATACTAAACCAACACTCCATAGTCAAATATTACTTTCTAATTTCATAACTCCAGTTAGCTCAACATGTAGGATTTTTCAATCATTTTGACATTTCTTAAAACAATCAACTTCCATGCCTATCACCCACATTTGAACATTCTTCCAAATTTCAAAACACATCCAACATCACCACCCAAACACAAACCATAAATATTAATTACCAAACATAATATCCTCAACCTAATCATTTACAATTTGACCTCATTAAAAGCTTATCCTGTTAATTCACTTCTCCAAAATGCTTGTTTTCCACTAAATTAAAATCAATTTAATAATCCCAATTTCTAGTGTTTATAAAGTACGAAATTGGAGATTTTAATTATTTGGCTCAAAATTGAAAATTAAAAAGATAGAAAGGAAGATAGAAAGAAATTTGACATAAAAATTTTCCCCTATCACCCCCCACGTTTTTTACTCTAGAAAAAGAGGGAATAGTGCCCTTTTTATAGGCAAAAAGTGGCTGATTTTTATTGGGCATGAATGGCCAAGATGGTGCCACCTGATCAAGTTCTAGATCATCCACGAATTTCACTGTAGCAGAAAACAGATCTCAATTATTGACCCACTTATTATTCGAATTTGTAAACATGTTCAACGCGAAAGTTGTAGGTCTCGGTCTAAGCTTTCTGGTGATATAAAATTCATAAATATCGGAGTTCGTATGAGAAATTTACAGTCTAAACTCTCAGGACTATCCGTATTGAACCTTAAAATAATTTTCGTATCGGAAATACAAGAAATTTATCGAATGCCCAAAAAATAATTCTCTTGAGTCCATGCAGACTTAAACATGATTTTTATCATGTGTATTTCTCCGATAACGTGATTGTTGTCGGTCTCTGATAACGCACAAGTCGCGTGGATTACCGGATATTACAAGACATGTCTTAGAATGCAACATCTTGCAATAACAAGGGCGCAATCATTAATAAAAAAATGATAACAAGACACAATTTATAAACATAAACATCTAGAAATAGTAGAAACTAATTAAGCAGAATACAGTACATATCTCATCGGCCTAACTTCGGAGAAGCATGGCCGGACATACTTCGTGTAATTAATGTCCGGCCGGATATATTTCAAGTCTGGCCATATATTTTTTATAAATCATAAGATAAAAATGTTGATTCCTGTATAGCTAATAGTAATAATTATTTAATAATGACATAGCAATAATAAATCGACTATAAGTAGAGATAATAGTAATAAAATAATAATTATGCAAAATAGGGTACATGTATAATGACATAGCAATAATTGACGACTATAAAATATAGACAATAATAATAAAATAATAATTAAGCAAAATAGGGTACCTGTCTTACCGGTCTGACTTCAGAGAAGCTTGGCCGAACATAAGGATAATAAAATAACATGTGCATATTCTCCCTTCCTGACTTCGAAGAAGCCTGGCCGGATGTTTTTCAGATTTGACCAGACATTTATAACAGATTGTGCGAGTTCGGCCGGAGATATTGTGTCAAATCAGAAATAGAAAAATATATAATACATTAGAAATAACATTAAGGAGCCCTCAAGTAATACCTTAGGAAAACACATCTAAAATACTGATAATTGCCGAATTACTTTTTAGAAAGGTAAAAACTCCAAGGAATTTATGGGGTTTTTCTCATTGTTTTTCACTATTGTTCTCTCTGATCAGACTTAAGATTTCATACCAAAATTTCAGACCAAATACCACTCACTAAGCTCTTGATTTTCGATTATTGTGAAGAAATTTGGGCACTTATTTGTAGTGCCCGAGCTAGAATTGAAAAGGAAAATGGAAATTAAATCCCCTCTCTGATTCCAGTAATTGTGAATTTGCATTATCAACTACATCTCAATCTATGTTCAACCGGATATTTATTTCAGAACAATATACGACCAGACATTAATCAAATCTCATAATTTAAGTAATTGACAATTTGCACACTTGCTGACAGCTTGATATATATCCGGTCGGATTTAGTGTTTGAGATATATACGGCTGGACATATATCTCAAATCTTGATTTCAATGATTGAAAATCTGCACACTCGCTGGAAACTTAATATATGTTCGGCCTGATATTTATTTCAAATATGTGTTCGACCAGACATTCTAAACTGAAAAAGGTTGGCCGGATATAGATGATGTCCGGCCTGGACTCTTCTATTTTTCGAAATTCTTGAGAGTTCCCTTCTTTTCCGACATTTATCCTTGCAACTTTCCAAAGCTTCATATAGTATCCCTGTAAGAGACTTATCATCTAAATATACGTAAAAATACAATGTCTACACCTTTTATATCTGAATTCCGTCAATTCCATGTATGTACAAGTTACATACTGAGGTGGGTTTTTGTCTCATGCCTCGAAAAACATAAATCTCATATTTGAAAACATAAAAAGTCATGCAATAGATTTCAAAACTGCATAAACGTTATGTTTAACATAAATCTGAAATCAAATATAGCTAACGCCCTATGTACTTGAAATTATAAGTCTCAATTCGTAAAGAATAAATAAATAAAATAAAAAAATCATCTAAAAAAAATGTTCACTCACAGATTTGAAATTTGGCTGGCACTGAATCTCCTCGTCGAAGAAGGTTGTGGTTACTATGGATAATCTATGATAGCAAACTCGATTAGCATATACGTTATATAATGAGCTTCGGAACTTAGCTAAGCTTATTAATACACTAATATGTTTTATCTACAAGGCTTATCATGTTTGTGTCTCGATGTAATATATATGTGAACTGATACGAGACCTATAAGGTGGCCTCTAACATACTAGGATGGAACTGGGATGATTTAAAATTGATTCGGGAATTATTAGTGCCACGCGTCGCGACGCAAATCCTTGCGCGTCGCGACGCGCAATGTCCATAGACGTGCAATCATTTTTCCCTTGCGCATCGCGACGCAAAGTATTTCAGCGTCGCGACGCAAGACAGTTTTCCAAGATTCTTTTTTTTCTTCTTCATGTTCATCCATTGCACAATATATCATATTACACTCCATGCTAGCACTTCCATACTTCAACATCCACTCAAAAATTCCTTAAATTTCAAGTATCTACATACTAAACCAACACTCCATAGTCAAATATTACTTTCTAATTTCATAACTCCAGTTAGCTCAACATGTAGGATTTTTCAATCATTTTGACATTTCTTAAAACAATCAACTTCCATGCCTATCACCCACATTTGAACATTCTTCCAAATTTCAAAACACATCCAACATCACCACCCAAACACAAACCATAAATATTAATTACCAAACATAATATCCTCAACCTAATCATTTACAATTTGACCTCATTAAAAGCTTATCCTGTTAATTCACTTCTCCAAAATGCTTGTTTTCCACTAAATTAAAATCAATTTAATAATCCCAATTTCTAGTGTTTATAAAGTACGAAATTGGAGATTTTAATTATTTGGCTCAAAATTGAAAATTAAAAAGATAGAAAGGAAGATAGAAAGAAATTTGACATAAAAATTTTCCCCTATCACCCCCCCCCCCCCCACGTTATTTACTCTTGAAAAAGAGGGAATAGTGCCCTTTTTATAGGCAAAAAGTGGCTGATTTTTATTGGGCATGAATGGCCAAGATGGTGCCACCTGATCAAGTTCTAGATCATCCACGAATTTCACTGTAGCAGAAAACAGATCTCAATTATTGACCCACTTATTATTCGAATTTGTAAACATGTTCAACGCGAAAGTTGTAGGTCTCGGTCTAAGCTTTCTGGTGATATAAAATTCATAAATATCGGAGTTCGTATGAGAAATTTACAGTCTAAACTCTCAGGACTATCCGTATTGAACCTTAAAATAATTTCCGTATCGGAAATGCAAGAAATTTATCGAATGCCCAAAAAATAATTCTCTTGAGTCCATGCAGACTTAAACATGATTTTTATCATGTGTATTTCTCCGATAACGTGATTGTTGTCGGTCTCTGATAACGCACAAGTCGCGTGGATTACCGGATATTACAAGACATGTCTTAGAATGCAACATCTTGCAATAACAAGGGCGCAATCATTAATAAAAAAATGATAACAAGACACAATTTATAAACATAAACATCTAGAAATAGTAGAAACTAATTAAGCAGAATACAGTACATATCTCATCGGCCTAACTTCGGAGAAGCATGGCCGGACATACTTCGTGTAATTAATGTCCGGCCGGATATATTTCAAGTCTGGCCATATATTTTTTATAAATCATAAGATAAAAATGTTGATTCCTGTATAGCTAATAGTAATAATTATTTAATAATGACATAGCAATAATAAATCGACTATAAGTAGAGATAATAGTAATAAAATAATAATTATGCAAAATAGGGTACATGTATAATGACATAGCAATAATTGACGACTATAAAATATAGACAATAATAATAAAATAATAATTAAGCAAAATAGGGTACCTGTCTTACCGGTCTGACTTCAGAGAAGCTTGGCCGAACATAAGGATAATAAAATAACATGTGCATATTCTCCCTTCCTGACTTCGGAGAAGCCTGGCCGGATGTTTTTCAGATTTGACCAGACATTTATAACAGATTGTGCGAGTTCGGCCGGAGATATTGTGTCAAATCAGAAATAGAAAAATATATAATACATTAGAAATAACATTAAGGAGCCCTCAAGTAAAATACTGATAATTGCCGAATTATTTTTTTAGAAAGGTAAAAACTCCAAGGAATTTATGGGGTTTTTCTCATTGTTTTTCACTATTGTTCTCTTTGATCAGACTTAAGATTTCATACCAAAATTTCAGACCAAATACCACTCACTAAGCTCTTGATTTTCGATTATTGTGAAGAAATTTGGTCACTTATTTGTAGTGCCCGAGCTAGAATTGAAAAGGAAAATGGAAATTAAATCCCCTCTCTGATTCCAGTGATTGTGAATTTGCATTATCAACTACATCTCAATCTATGTTCAACCAGATATTTATTTCAGAACAATGTACGGCCAGACATTAATCAAACCCCATAATTTAAGTAATTGACAATTTGCACACTTGCTGACAGCTTGATATATATCCGGTCGGATTTAGTGTTTGAGATATATACGGCTGGACATATATCTCAAATCTTGATTTCAATGATTGAAAATCTGCACACTCGCTGGCAACTTAATATATGTTCGGCCTGATATTTATTTCAAATATGTGTTCGACCAGACATTCTAAACTGAAAAAGGTTGGCCGGATATAGATGATGTCCGGCCTGGACTCTTCTATTTTTCGAAATTCTTGAGAGTTCCCTTCTTTTCCGACATTTATCCTTGCAACTTTCCAAAGCTTCATATAGTATCCATGTAAGAGACTTATCATCTAAATATACGTAAAAATACAATGTCTACACCTTTTATATCCGAATTCCGTCAATTCCATGTCTGTACAAGTTACATACTGAGGTGGGTTTTTGTCTCATGCCTCGAAAAACATAAATCTCATATTTGAAAACATAAAAAGTCATGCAATAGATTTCAAAACTGCATAAACGTTATGTTTAACATAAATCTGAAATCAAATATAGCTAACGCCCTATGTACTTGAAATTATAAGTCTCAATTCGTAAAGAATAAATAAATAAAATAAAAAAAATCATCTAAAAAAAATGTTCACTCACAGATTTGAAATTTGGCTGGCACTGAATCTCCTCATCGAAGAAGGTTGTGGTTACTATGGATAATCTATGATCGCAAACTCGATTAGAATATACGTTATATAATGAGCTTCGGAACTTAGCTAAGCTTATTAATACACTAATATGTTTTATCTACATGGCTTATCATGATTGTGTCTCGATGTAATATATATGTGAACTGATACGAGACCTATAAGGTGGCCTCTAACATACTAGGATGGAACTGGGATGATTTAAAATTGATTCGGGAATTATTAGTGCCACGCGTCGCGACGTAAATCCTTGCACGTCGCGACGCGCAATGTCCATAGACGTGCAATCATTTTTCCCTTGCGCATCGCGACGCAAAGTATTTCAGCGTCGCGACGCGAGACAGTTTTCCAGGATTCTTTTTTTTCTTCTTCATGTTCATCCATTGCACAATACATCATATTACACTCAATGCTAGCACTTCCATACTTCAAAATTCACTCAAAAGTTCCTTAAATTTCAAGTATCTACATACTAAACCAACACTCCATAGTCAAGTATTACTTTCTAATTTCATAACTCCAGTTAGCTCAACATTTAGGATTTTTCAATCATTTTGACATTTCTTAAAACAATCAACTTCCATGCCTATCACCCACATTTGAACATTCTTCCAAATTTCAAAACACATCCAACATCACCACCCAAACACAAACCATAAATATTAATTACCAAACATAATATCATCAACCTAATCATTTACAATTTGACCTCATTAAAAGCTAATCTTGTTAATACACTTCTCCAAATGTTTGCTTTCCACTAAATTAAAATCAATTTAATAATCCCAATTTCTAGTGTTTATAAAGTACGAAATTGGAGATTTTAATTCTTTGGCTCAAAATTGAAAATTAAAAAGATAGAAAGGAAAAAGAAGCTTACCAAGCTTTGAAATGAAGCTTGAATGGCTCAAAATGCCATAAGAAATGAAGATAGAAAGAAATTTGACATAAAAATTTTCCCCTATCACCCCCCACGTTTTTTACTCTAGAAAAAGAGGGAATATTGCCCTTTTTATAGGTAAAAAGTGGCTGATTTTTATTGGGCATGAATGGCCAAGATGGTGCCACCTAATCAAGTTCTAGATCATCCACGAATTTCACTGTAGCAGAAAACAGATCTCAATTTTTGACCCACTTATTATTCGAATTTGTAAACATGTTCAACGCGAAAGTTGTAGGTCTCGGTCTAAGCTTTCTGGTGATATAAAATTCATAAATATCGGAGTTCGTATGAGAAATTTAAAGTCTAAATTCTCAAGACTATCCGTATTGAACCTTAAAATAATTTTCGTATCGGAAATGCAAGAAATTTATCGAATGCCCGAAAAATAATTCTCTTGAGTCCATGCAGACTTAAACATGATTTTTATCATGTGTATTTCTCCGATAACGTGATTGTCGTCGGTCTCTGATAACGCACAAGTCGCGTGGATTACCGGATGTTAGAAGACATGTCTTAGAATGCAACATCTTGCAATAACAATTTAAAACATACAAGGGCGCAATCATTAATAAAAAAAATGATAACAAGACAAAATTTATAAACATAAACATCTAGAAATAGTAGAAACTAATTAAGCAGAATACAGTACATATCTCATCGGCCTAACTTCGGAGAAGCATGGCCGGACATACTTCGTGTAATTAATGTCCGGCCGGATATATTTCAAGTCTGGCCATATATTTTTTATAAATCATAAGATAAAAATGTTGATTCCTGTATAGCTAATAGTAATAATTATTTAATAATGACATAGCAATAATAAATCGACTATAAGTAGAGATAATAGTAATAAAATAATAATTATGCAACATACGGTACATGTATAATGACATAGCAATAATTGACGACTATAAAATATAGACAATAATAATAAAATAATAATTAAGCAAAATAGAGTACCTGTCTTACCGGTCTAACTTCAGAGAAGCTTGGCCGAACATAAGGATAATAAAATAACATGTGCATATTCTCCCTGCCTGACTTCGGAGAAGCCTGGCCGGATGTTTTTCAGATTTGACCAGACATTTATAACAGATTGTGCGAGTCCGGCCGGAGATATTGTGTCAAATCAGAAATAGAAAAATATATAATACATTAGAAATAACATTAAGGAGCCCTCAAGTAATACCTTAGGTGTAGCTGGCTCGAAAAACACATCTAAAATACTGATAATTGCCGAATTATTTTTTTAGAAAGGTAAAAACTCCAAGGAATTTATGGGGTTTTTCTCATTGTTTTTCACTATTGTTTTCTTTGATCAGACTTAAAATTTCATACCAAAATTTCAGACCAAATACCATTCACTAAGCTCTTGATTTTCGATTATTGTGAAGAAATTTGGTCACTTATTTGTAGTGCCCGAGCTAGAATTGAAAAGGAAAATGGAAATTAAATCCCCTCTCTGATTCCAGTGATTGTGAATTTTCATTATCAACTACATCTCAATCTATGTTCAACCGGATATTTATTTCAGAACAATGTACGGCCAGACATTAATCAAACCCCATAATTTAAGTAATTGACAATTTGCACACTTGCTGACAGCTTGATATATATCCGGTCGGATTTAGTGTTTGAGATATATACGGCTGGATATATATCTCAAATCTTGATTTCAATGATTGAAAATCTGCACAATCGCTGGCAACTTAATATATGTTCGGCCTGATATTTATTTCAAATATGTGTTCGACCAGACATTCTAAACTGAAAAAGGTTGGCCAGATATAGATGATGTATAGCCTGGACTCGACTATTTTTCGAAATTCTTGAGAGTTCCCTTCTTTTCCGACATTTATCCTTGCAATTTTTCAAAGCTTCATATAGTATCCCTGTAAGAGACTTATCATCGAACTATGCGTAAAAATACAATGTATACACCTTTTATAAGTAAGCTTTGACATTTATCCTTCCACCTATACCACGTAATTGCCGAATTACTTTTTAGAAAGGTAAAAACTCCAAGGAATTTATGGAGTTTTTCTCATTGTTTTTCACTATTGTTCTCTCTGATCAGACTTAAGATTTCATACCAAAATTTCATACCAATACCACTCACTAAGCTCTTGATTTTCGATTATTGTGAAGAAATTTGGGCACTTATTTGTATTGCCCGATCTAGAATTGAAAAGGAAAATGGAAATTAAATCCCCTCTATGATTCCAGTGATTGTGAATTAGCATTATCAACTACATCTCAATCTATGTTCAACCGGATATTTATTTCAGAACAATGTACGGCCAGACATTAATCAATTCCCATAATTTCAGTAATTGACAATTTGCACACTTGCTGACAGCTTGATATATATCCGGTCGGATTTAATTTTTGAGATATATACGGCTGGACATATATCTCAAATCTTGATTTCAATGTTTGAAAATTTGCACTCGCTGGCAACTTAATATATGTTCGGCCTGATATTTATTTCAAATATGTGCTCGACCAGACATTCTAAACTGAAAAAGGTTGGCCGGATATAGATGATGTATGGCCTGGACTCGGCTATTTTTCGAAATTCTTGAGAGTTCCCTTCTTTTCCGACATTTATCCTTGCAACTTTCCAAAGCTTCATATAGTATCCATGTAAGAGACTTATCATCGAACTATGCGTAAAAATACAATGTATACACCTTTTATAAGTAAGCTTTGACATTTATCCTTCCACCTATTGCACCTGCCTCCTCGTCTATAGATACTTAGCTGCAATTATCACAACCATTTCACACTACAACCATTTCTAATTTCTTTTTGTCATTCAAATATGACAATCTTACAAATTGTTTCATCATCATACATTAGTTATAGACCATTCATAAATTTATTTTCATTAACAATTTTATCAAGAACTTTAAAGTGAATCTTTAAATTCCTTGTCTCCTCGTGTTCTTTCTTAACATGTTTAAGTAGACACCAATAACATAAACGATCAGAGTCTACTTCTTTATCAGAAACTAAACCCCATTCATAACCATTACTGACTAATCTTCCCACGTAATGCAAAACAATATATGCATGAGCCATTATAATCACATAAAGACAGTACAAATATAATAAAATTACACAAAACAAAATCAACTATGATTCATAATATGTAATAATAGATTAACCCTAAATCGATTTAATAATGAATTAATCTCGATTTTTTAATTTAAAACTAAAAAATCCATACTTGGCCCTTGCAGGACCATGGGTGCTTTCGATTTCAGCAATATGTAGGACCACCACTTTTTACTGCTGCTTTTGTCACTATCTCTATTTAGGTTACCATAGATTTCAAAAATAGAAACCCTAAGTAGATTTGGGAATTTCCAAGTTTACATCATCATCACACAACGCCACCATCTCATTTCAATCTGGCATGACAGCTGACTTGAAAAGGTCATGTGTTAGAAGTGTAGTTCCATTAAGCTACGTAAAAATATTTACAGAGTTAACGGAGTAGAACTAAAAGGAATATATATATATATATATATATATATATATATATATATATATATATATATATATATATTCACTTATATTACTGAATTATAAAATATAAATTTTTCATGATTGAAGTATAAAAATAGTATAACTTATAGAATTTAAGAAGTTGTCATCATTTTTTTTTTTCTGAGCAAGACCCTTGAAATTAAACGATGGACAAATAAAATAGCTTGTACAAAGTACTAACTACTATGTACGCGTGTTTCAGTACCATTGGGAATCTTACAAAATAGCTTTCTTCACACGGTAAAACTTTTCCTTAGTTGAAATCCAATTGCTGTGTCTGCACATCTTGGCTTTTGGTTTTTGTACGCTATTTCCTTTTTCATGCTAATCATGAATATAAATAGAATTACTTGCAATTGCTTCAAAATTTTATTATTCCATCTTTTGTAGTAACAACTTTTAGATGGAGACGCTGCAGTTGCAGACTTACAGTTCTTTTTTGTCAGCATATTATTTAGTGATAAATTCTCTAGCAATAATGTTACTTTGATCTAAAGTGGAATCTTTTATCATTTGAGTATTGAAAAATTTTACACGTATAAGATTCAATCATTCATTCATTCATCAAGAAGTTTTTTTTTTTTTAATTGTCATCGTCTCAAATTTCGTAAAGCATAAATCATATTTATTGTCGGTGAGAAAAGAAAACAACGAGAACAAAAACAGCAAAGTCATTTGTCTGCAATCTGCATTGAAGATTCGAAAGTAATATATAAATAACATAAACACTACACCGTATTACAAGATTGAATCAAGTAAAGCATATACGCGCACAAGTTTTAGCTTTTCATATTCTCATACAAAATCATAAATCATCAGTGTGTTTTATTTTTTGTTTTTATAATGATTTTAACATGTCTCTGAAGTTATTTGGAAATATTATATGCGCAACAAGATTTATGTTCTTAGCACAAACATTGCACAAGCTAGAGATAAACACGCCCTTTGCTTTGCGATAAATTTATTATTTTTGTGACAATATATAATTGAATTGTTATATAGATCAGATAATATACTAAATAAATAATTATTTAACATGTGAAGTTATATTAAATATAACTATAACGGTGATATCACATCACACATATAACAATTTAATAATCATATCTTGTCACAAGTGTTAAAATAATAAAAACAATTAATAAACAGCAACTTTGAGTCTATAGGTGACATTGTAGAAATGATTCTTTATGATAACTTTTACATGCACAATGATAAAGATGTGTACCGCCATTATGAATGATATGAGTATAATTATCATTTATTTAATTATTGATGAGCGGTCAATCTATCGTATTTACTATCCCTAAATCGTATATTTTGTAAGTTAATTTGAGTTTCTTGAGGGTTTTGATGTAATTTTTGTGTTTTTATAGGATGTGATACATATGGAAAGACATGGATTTCAAATCGTCGACAAATCATGATGTTTTTCATCAGTGACCTGCTGATTTGCGCAACCTTCAGTATTTTGGCTATAACTTTTTCATACAATGTCCAAATGAGGTGATTCAAGTTGCATTGGAAAGAAACCTCAAAGACGATCACATACATATAAAGAACACATGATTTGGCCAAGGGACAATAACGTTACAAGAGTTTTAAATTACATCTAAGAATCAATCCGTGTAGAGTATCTGGGCTTGCGAGTGACACACTTTACCACATATTGGTACGTCAATGGCTCTTCATTGGCTTTTCAATGTGCTCGGAATCCTAATTTTATTAAATTTTTTAAGAATGAAAGCTCCCAACAACTCCTATATAAGTACAAGTCCGTCTCAAACCCTAAATATCATACTTATCAAGCCTCATAACACAACTTTGGAGTCCCACAACATAGAAGAAAGACTAGAGTAAGGTAATGATGAGTACTTTAACTGATGCTGGAGATTGAAGGCGAATATTGCAAACGAGAGTTTTTTCTTCCCCTTTCTCTCTAGTTTATCTTTTATAAGTTATTTCTGTGTAATAATGATTAGAACGTTTTTATTGAGTATCGTGAGTAGCTAAATCATTAATGTAGTATTGTAATGAATCTTAAACATGTTTATTAATTAATTTGCATCTTCTTATTGTTTTGGCTATGTTGTTGGATTATTTATTATACTATGTATTGAATGTATATCTTATTTGTCTAGCCAACAATAGAATAGTCGTGATAAATACGTAGGAACTCGACGAAGGAAATTTGGATTAAGCCTTGGGAATAATAACGCGTGATCTCTTTCTTTTGAATAAATTTCCTTGAAGGATAGACATGTACATGCAGGACATGCGTAGCCAATATTAGAACATGATCTTAATGAATTTGGTTTAAATTAATTAACGTAGACATATAGTTAATTAGTTTAATCTGAATATATTTACCTGACTATCGAAAAAGTCTTGTAGATAGTTTAATGTTCTACGTTCATAATTCATAATAATAACCCAATTGGATGAATAGTGCATGAACTCATTCTTTCCATGCTTAGGTGAAGTTACAGCTCTAGGTTATTCTTACATATAAAATTTATCTCCAAGTTGTTATTAGTCTTTATTTATTTTCAATTAATTTTAGATTAATCACTCTCTTTCTCAACTAATAGTTTAGTTTAAGTAAATTAAGTTAGTCTTGGTATTAATAAGAGAAATATTAAGCCACTGTGGGTACAATATCCAATATTTTTTCACTATATTACTTGAGCGATACGTGCGTTTGTGTGCAGTATAAAATCACGATCAATTTTTTAGCGTCGTTGTCGGGGACTCATATCATTTTTCTTTATTAATATTAACACTTTACTTGCTTAACTAAACACCTTTTTTTCTTTGATTTCAGGTGATTGAAATAATGGATTATCATTGGGTGATGGGAGAACCAAGAGCTTTAAGAAATTATGTTATTCCTCATGTTAGTGGGATACATTTCGATTTTCTAAGGCCCATTGACCAAGCCAATACTTATCAGT
>SKCR01022462.1:0-33240 GCA_019454045.1 Zanthoxylum bungeanum
CCTAACCTATGTAATTCCGAATTGAGTTCCGTAAAATTCTTAAGCAACCTTAATACATTAACTTTTCAGTTATGTTGAATGCTCATGCATATCATATTATATTCATTTTGTGGAAAATATTTTATGTCGTTTATTCTAACAAAGATATGTTAATTATAGATCAACGTCAGAAATTCCAATTGCCATCGACTTCATGGATGAAGTTCAGTCAAATCCAAATTTATGAGTGGATACTTTTGTTTTATTGTTGCCTTTCAAAAGAAAGAATTAAAGTTTTTTTTTTTTTAAAAAAGATTGTTTGTTTTTAAAACTTTTGTTTTGCTTAAGAAGTTTTTTACTTTGTTTATTCTACGTTATGATATGTTTCCACCTCGATACTTGCATTATTTTTATTTGTTTTATGATTTTCTTTAGTACTGTCGGAGTGCTTGTATAGGGTCATGTTCATCAGAAATTGATCGACCCTTTACCTTTGTCGACAATGTCCTTTACCTTTGTCGACAATGTCTTGTTTTCGTACATTATCCCGTGTGATCTGGCGACATTGATAATGGACTCTTGTTTTGTTTTGATGAGGCTATTCAAAAGTAAAGTATGGAATTTTGATTTTAAATTTTGTTTTCCTATAGGATTTATAAATCGAATTTTATTTTATGGTATCTACTCACTGGGTATTCATGGACTCACCCTCCCACTCCACAGGTTTTGAAGGTAATAATATCTAGTATCCGGTGAGCCATAGTTAATCTGGAGACATGGATCGAGAAGAATAAGTGTCACTGCAGTCACTAGAAATGGGTCCATAATGTGTAGCCCATATATCATGCAAATTCTCAATTGTGAACTGAACGCGAAATTCTCCGTCCACATAAGTCGGTGCCAATAACATTTTGGGCTCATCATCAGGTGTAGGAATTTGTAAGGTAGTGTGAATTATAAACTATGTTCAGATTTATTGAGTGATTGTCTGGATATGTATATTTGGAAGACGCGCTTATGACATTCGCCAGTGCAATAAGACTTAATCATTGATCCACTAACTAATCTTTTCTCATGATTAACAAAGAACATGAGCTGTAAAATCCCAGGTTTCATCTTCAATAGTTATTGACAGCTTGCACCTGTAATGAACTTTTGTTAGGATATTGTGTATAGAATATGTTCAAGAATATAGAATACCATGTGCATTATATACTTGGGAATTGGAACTCTTCCATTATACTTTAGATACCAAAACTTGTCATCACATATATAGGATGATTGTTTTGTTACAATCAGAATAGGAATTGTAAAACCATTCCTGAGATTCATCAATCTCAATAATTCTTGCTTCACATGTGAATCTTTTATTCTACAATGATTATTATTAATTCTAAACATGCATGATTCAAAATATTTTTTTGTATAAATAGACCAATGTATTTCTGTACATATGATTTATTTAGTTTAAGCGCTATGCAACTTGCCTTTCTTTGAACTCGCATACAGATGGAGTTTGAGGATTAGTTATAATCTTTGAAGCAAAACATGTAGCAATGGTAATTGACCTGGTCACAGTGCGTAAGGTTCATGTTTTTTAAAGCTCACCCATCACATGTAATTGGAAACGGTCATTGCTGCAAAGACAACAACAATAGATTAAAGCTCGCCAGTAAAGCGTTCCTCTTCCAGGTGATAATGTGCAAAGTCACCCCAAAGAGTGATATTAACATTAATGTCATTGTTGCACAACAGATCAATTAGTAAACAAAATGTCAAATCGATAATATATATTCAGAGTTTTTTTTTTTTTTTTTTAGTTTTTTGGTGATAATCTTTCAATACCTTGGGATGCGATTCTCGAGATTCCTCCGTATAACATCTTCAGAATTGCTGCCTAAAGACATCTTAACAACATTCCTAATGCTTATAAGCAAACCAATAACATCTGCATAACAATTAAATAGAATAAAAGACTGATTATTAAATTAGATTTAGGTTGGGGAATTCGGAATATATAAATGAAAATAATATCTGCATAACAATTAACATATGTGTGTGTGTGTGTGTGTATACGTTCCAATTTCTAAACTTAAACTGATTGATCTACTAGAGAGTGTAGAATGGGGAAGATGGAAAGCCTAGAAGCAACCCTTATAGTGCATTTAAAAATAGACACATCTTTTGAGATTTAGGGACTTGATAATGAAGCAACCGTTACATGTTTCACTCTCTCACGACAATGAATATTGGAACATGAACAGAGGAATTTGCTAGAATAATGAAGCCATTCAATCAATCAATCTCTGGATTTAATATAAAGACCCGCATTTAACCGGGTCCGGACGCGGGTCCGGTGGTTCCGGACCCGGTTACCCGAGACCCGGTTAAATAAAAAAAAAAACAAATTAAAGTCAAAATTAATCAAAATTTTGAAGTTCAAACTTAAGTCTTTGTATGTGTTTTGTAATTTCTAATTCAAACTTATCACATTTCTAATATGTATTCAAACTTGTTGTGATATTATTAATACATAGTATTGAATAGTGGAGCTTAAAAAAAGAAAAAAAATAAAAAAAAATTTTGGAGGAGTTGCGGATCCCGGGTCCGAACCCGGATGCGTTTTCCCGGGTCCACATCCGGACCCGGGTCGCCTGAAGAACGTGCGGATTTGAATCCGGGTCCGAACCCGGATGCGTTTTCCCGGGTCCACATCCGGACCCGGGTCGCCTGAAGAACGTGCGGATTTGAATCCGGGTCCGTACGGACCCAGGTCCGGATCCGGATTTTGCCATCCCTAATTCTCTCACAATAATGAATGTTGGAACACGAACAAAGGAACTTGCTAGAGTAATGAAGTCGTTCTATCAATTAATGTTTTGCTTTTTTTTTTTTTGGTTGCGCAAATAAGAAGATAAATTTAAATAAAATTAACCAAAGCGTGAACCAAGCAAGTACTACGTGAAAAAACCATACCTTGATGGTTAAAAATTGTCATTTGAGGGTGGTTATGACAAATTTTGTATATGTCATCGTAGATACTGTCACATCATATGACAGATAAAAAACCGTCACAATACTTGACTAGTTTTACCTATCATTAATTTGTCACGATATTTTTTGCGGGAACAATTCATCACCATATGTTTTTGGCTCTATTTTTAAATTTTGGCAAGAAAATTAAAAATGTTTAGGCGGGAAATTCAATTTTTTTATTTAAAAAATGGCGGAAAAATTATGTCATATATGTGAGCATATATTTCTATCACATATATTTTGTCACAATATGTGATAATATATATCTGTTACGAAAAATTATACCTGTAAAAATATATAAATAATAATAATAAATTCTATAATAACCTAAAATAGAATTTGCAAATCAAATTTACCATTCATCAATATATATATATATATATATATCAATTAACTAAATGTGTCTACATGTAAGAATTCATCATTGAACAATCCAAATTCACTACATATATAAGTCTAAACACAAACAAAAAGTCTTCAAATAAGCATCAAGTACAATCCAACATTAAACTAAAGTATCTTCAACACAAAAGTTATTTTCATAGAAAAAATTTGATATATTCGGCAGTAACAGAAAGAACTTCAAAAGCCATGCAAATCCACTAGGTACAAACTCTGTAAAAAAAGAATAAATAATATATTAATAATTCTGAACCAACCAAATACTTCTTTACAAAAAACTCTATCATCTTGACAGACATACACATAGCCAAACTAGTGTTGTTAAATTTATGAGAATATTCCAAAAGCACAAAGTATTAACCTTAATACTATTATTTTCATTCTCTAGAGTTGAAACTAATTTTTTCAAATTCTCCACAACATCATTTGCATATTCATCCTCTCTTCTGAGAATATTCCAAAAGCACAAAGTATTAACCTAACTCAATCCAAAAGCCAGCTTGAGAGTTGAGGGTTGCCCAATATTTATATTTTGAGTTTAATTATTTATCTCAGTCGATGTGGGATATTTTCCTCAACACTCCCCCTCACGTGCAAACCGGTCTTTTGCCTGGTTCATGTCACGTGGACAGGTAGTGTGGGCCCACTCGTGCATGAGTGTGACTCTGATACCATGTTGAAATTCATGGGCCTAACTCAGCCCAAAAGCTAGCTTGAGAGTTGATGGTTTTCCAATGTTTTATATTTTGAGTTTAATTGTTTATCTCAACCGATGTGTGATATTTTCCTCAACAATACACCTTGTAATTTTAACCTATGATTCTCTTCCAGCAAATCTGCAAGCTGCTCCTAAAAGGCATTCATATATGCATCTTCAAGTGCAAATTGCTAAAGAATTATATATACACAGTCAACTAAAACAAAGAGAAATCATTGAAAACATATCAAACACAATTCTATGTCAATGAAAACAATATAAAAATAGAATGCAAAACAATTGCAATATTGCAACTGGGTCTGCCAAACAATGCTTCAGTTATAAAGCTGCACAATACCAATGCAGCTCCTTGTTCACCACACCATTATCATAAACACATCCATCCACAACAAACTCTTGAAATTTAAAGCTAAAATACAGACTAAACTCCTAAAATTGTCCAAATTTATTTAGTTTTTAATAACAGAAACACCAAATTTATTCCATAAATATTGGCAACAACTTGAGACCAGAGTTTGCTATAAATACATTTGATCATTTTATTTTGTCTTATCTAAGTATGAACAGCTAGTTCACGATGACATTGACACTTCCAGGGGAATGAAGTGTCCAATTAATTTTATCTAGGCATCATTAGACCAAATCAAGATAGCATTCTCGACCTAACAAAACAGTAAACCAAACTATTGTCTAAAGATTAAAGAGCCAAGACTAACAACAGAAAATACTTATCATCCATCTACCATAAGAAGAAAAACACCCTTGGCTAGAAAAGGAAAAATGTCACCACCATTTTTATTGCAGAGCTCAAAACCCATGGTTCTCTTTTAATGTGCTAAAATTCTCTCAATATCATGGAACTCCAATGCAAGAATGATAGCTAGTGGAAGTAGTTTAACAAATTTTTGACTACAAGATTCATGTTACGAGTCCCAATTAGTGAAATAGGAGGCCAATGGAAACTAAATAAATTGTCTTTTGAAGCTTAAATATACTCATCTTACACCACATCTCGACTCTCAGGACTTCCACCCGTTTGTTAGTTAATGCCGCAAGATGCATATGCAGCGACAATGACTTTCAATAACTACTACAGTAACAAATTTTATTAAAGAACTACTCTGCAGTAACAAACTTAGCAAGTAAATCTAGCTTTAATTTCAGTTAATTCATGGACCTGCCCTGTTCGTAAGTAAACTCTTCATGATACTTAGACTTTAAACAGAAATTTAGTTTCCATCTTATTGGCCAGAGTATCAAACAGAAATGAAGCTATTTCTTTTTGAACTTTCAGGCAGAAGCCATAATAAAAATACAAATGTAAACATGAAGAAAGAGAAACAAAAATTCTACAAGTTAACTATGGCGAAGGCACAAAATTAAGTGATACCAGTGAAAGAAATAGATACCAGCAGTAGTTGACTTCCACTTCCTCTTCTTCTTGCTAGACGACCTCTAGTTCTGTTTTCTCCCTTTCGAGCAAATTAAAATCGTCCACTGAGCTTTCACCATTGACTTTCGAATCTATTATTTGTAGAGTTTAGTACACAAATAATTGGTGTCGTCTGTGGGGAAATCTGAAACGAAAAGCTGTATCTATGATTTTCTGCAATTACCAAGCCCAAATAAAAAATTAAAAATTAAAAATTTGCTCAATCAAACAAAAAGGATGGCATCAAGGAATAAAGAGTCTAAAATCTCTGCATCCGGTGCCCACCAGAAGGAAGAAGTGTCTAACCACTTGATACCCACAATGGAAATCTCGGTAATCAGGACCGAGTTGATGAAGCAGATGCAGGCCATAAGAAATTAGTTCCAGAAACAACTGCAAGTGATACATCAAGAAAACCATACGCTCAAAGCCCAGATCTAAGGAGTTGGCCCCGGTAAAGACATTGGGAAGGAACCGCCATCGAGGGCCTCCACGAGGAGGGGCGGCCGGAGGAGAGCCAAGATGAAAAACCCTGTGGAAAGAGCCTTATTAGGATTGATGATGCCCATTTCGATGTAGAGGGTTTCAGGAATCAGGGTCGGACGTGGAGAGAGGTTGAACATAAAGAGAAAGGCAGAGGCCTAGACGTGAGTCGTAACAACAATAATATTTGTAAGAAGGAAGAATGTGTCGACGAAAAGTGGTGGTGGCGATAGCAAATGGGATCATGGGGATTCAGGTGAAAACCCTGACAGATCTGTCCGACCTAGGAATTAGGGGGGTGTCCTCATCACCACTCCAAGAGTGGATCAAGGAAGAGCTGAAACCCCGAGACTTCACCTCACCCAGCTTCGAAAAATATATTGGGAAGTCAAACCCAGTTACCTACCTGGTTCAGTTTTGACAAAGGCTCATACTGGAAACCACTAACGAGGCTCTGATGTGCAAGCTGCTCGTCACCACTCTCGCTAGCAACACATTCTCTTGGTTAATGCAATTGGTAGAGAGATCCATAAGGAGCTTTGAAGATCTGAGGCGGAGTTCATTTAGCAGTTTCACGACAACCGTTCCGCTGAAGATACTATGACTAACTTAAAGCTGAAGCTGAGATATGATGAGCCTCTCAAACACTACTTACAGAGGTTCATTGACAAGATAAAAACCGTCAACAACCTAGATTCGAAGTTAGCAGCAACCTTCTTCATCATAGGGCTGATCAGTGGGTTCTACATTCATGAGGAGTTCTTCAAGATACCTCATTACGACATGTCAGAGGTACAGACTAGAGTAGATGACCTGCTGAAAGTAATGGAAAATAGAACCAAGATATCTCAGACCGCAGTGATCATATTGGCAGATCATAGTCACAACATCAAAACCAGCACAGGGCCAAGACTCGAGGAATAGGAAATCACAAGGATGTATGAAGGAAGCAAAAAACTCATGAGGTATCGAGGAAATGGAAAAGTACGACTCAGAGTCCAAACGGCCAATGTGGGTAGATGATGGGATATTGTATGAGTTCACCCTATCACATGAGCAAATCTTTTCACAAAGTGAAAAATCAGGGCCTGCTGAGGGAGCCCCAGCCAATAAGAGTGCCAGTAGAATGTCGGGACATAGGGCTGTATTGTGAGTTTCATAGGGACGTGGGACACACCACTGCTAGATGAAAAACTGTACCGATAGCTGAAAGCAATCATGAAAAATGGCAAGCTGCTCGAATATCTGGAAGAGAAGAGCCAGTTGGAAGCCAGGGCTCTAACATGGGAAATCAACTACCAGCAGCACCAAGACCATAGAAACATTTAGGAGAAATCTGTGGTAGTACCAAGCAGCGTCTCATGAGATAAAATGGGGCTAGCTCACGTCTCATGTATAAGGATAGATAGACACGAGGAGGGGCACATGAAGCAATGCATGATGGAGCATCAGACCATAGAGAAGGAAGAACGGATGAAGGCCCTGGGATTTCAAGTAAATTGTATCAGGGCATGAGCATGGTCATCCACCTACTCAGCACAAATCGCATTCACAGACAGAGACTTGGACATGCTGAGACCAACCTATTCGGACCCTCTAATAATCAGACTGCGTCTAGCAGATGCGATGGTGTCCTGTGTCCTGGTAGACAGAGGGAGCAGTTCAGACATCATCTTTTGGGAAGCATTCCAACAGATGGTGATAGACTATAACCTCATCCATACTCAGAAGCATGTGTTCGCATTCAATAATGCAAAAGTAAGGCCATTGGGAATAATGACATTGCCGATATACGCCGTGAAGAGGGTAGTACCTGTTGAGTTCTTGATCATCAACACTACGCCCTCTGCTAATGTGATCATGGATCAAAATTGGGTCAATGCAGCAAAGAGTGTAGTGTCAACCCTACACCAAGTAATGAGGTGCCAGTCTTTGAATGGGATATATATTGTTGATATCAAAGGCGAACCCCCCTCATGCTAGCCAATACCATAATGTCAGCTCCGGGGGTGCACATGATGTCAGAGGGAGAGGTACAGAGGTTCGACGGAGCCATAGGGCCAGTAGAGGCTGAAAAATAACAATTACAAGACTACCCACCATCCTACCTGAAGCACCTGGAGGATGAGCCAGATAAGTCAGAAACTACCTTTGAGAGTTTAGAGGAGGTGATTTTAGATGAAGTAGAGCCGGGAAAAAAAAATGTTGTTATGAGTCTTATTATCAGCCGAAGAGAAGGATGAGATAGTGGAGATGCTCAAAAGGAATACAGATGTATTCGCATGGACACATAAAGACATGAAATGAGTGGATCCAGCCGAGGTAGCTCATTATCTTAATATTAATCCAAAATTCATGTCAGTCAAGCAAAAATAGAGGCGATTCGTCCCTGAAAGGAATATGATCATAAACGAGGTGGACAAACTTCTGGAAGTATGAGCCATAGAACCTTACTAATACCCTAAATGGGTATCTAATATGGTTGTGGTGGCAAAAAGAATGGGAAGTGGAGAGTCTGAATCGATTTCACCAACCTTAACAAGGCCTACCCCAAGGATAGCTACCATCTGCCAAAGATGGACCAGCTGGTAGACACAATCACATGGTATGAGAGAATGAGCTTCTTAGATACGTACTCGGGATACAACCAGATCCAGATGAATGAGAAAGATAGGACACACACTGCTTTCATCACCGAAAGAGGGTTGTTATGCTACAAAGTGATTCCATTTGGTTGAAAAATGTAGGAGCTACTTATCAGAGGCTTATCAACAAGATGTTCCAAGGTCTGATCGGGCGAACGGTTGAAGCTTATATAGATGATATGGTGATCAAGAGCATGGTATCCTCTGGCCACATTCGAGACGTGGATGAGTGGTTCGTCATATTCAGGAGGTACAAAATGAAGCTTAACCCCCTGAAATGTGCATTCAGGGTGTCAACAGAGCAGTTCCTAAGACACATTGTGAGTAGGTTAAGGATCGAGCCCAGCCCAACTCAGGTCGGAACCATATCAGAAATTTAGGAGCCACGGATGGTTTGTGAAGTTCAAAGCCTAGCGGGAAAAATAACAGCATTAAGTCGGTTCGTATCCAAAATGTCTGACAAGTGCAATCCTTTTTTCAACAGCATCAAACAATCAAAGACACTTGTAAGGGGAGAAGACGGAGACAAACCCTAAAAGAGATCATGACATACATGAACAGGGCCTCCATGCTCACAACACTAGAAGATGAGGAAGATCTATATCTCTACATGGATTTGTCTGAAATAACAGTAATCGCGGTGTTGGTCAGAGAAGAGAATAAGAGCAACTATCCGTGTATTACACAAGTACGATATTGTCAGACGCAGAGACTCGGTACAACATGATTGAGAAGATGGTACTGGTCTTAGTAACAATAAAGAAAAAGCTACGACACTACTTTGAATCCCACACCATAGTTGTGGTGACCAATTGTCTGTTCACACAAGTGCTGTCGAAGCCAGACCTGTCGAGATGACTCACCAAGTGGGCAAAAGAGTTGGGAATATATGACATCCGCTATGCACCAAAGACATCAAAGTAAGTACAAGCAGTAGCAGACATCCTGGTCGAAATTCAGAGTTTTGAACTAATTAAGAATGACCAATTAACCATGCCCGAGGAAACAGTTCAATGGACCCTGCACACCAACAGAGCTGTAAACAGACGAGGAGCTAGGCTCGGATTTATACTCGAGTCAGACTTAGGGGTACTCATAGAAGAAGCTCTTAAACTCTCCGTCACCTCCACCAATAATAAAATAGAGTACGAGGCTCTGATACAGGGCTAGAATTGGCTGCCATGCTGGGAGTAAGGATATTGTGGGTGAACCTTGACTGCGAATGGCCTTAGTATATCTGGATAGGAGGTTCGAGAAAAAAAGACCCCATAATACGTGCATATAAAAGAAAGGTAAGAAGGGCATTGGAGAAATTCATTATAGTTGAAGTACATGCCATCAGAAGAGAGCTGAATGCCAGAGCTGACAGTTTAGCAAAGAGGCAACAATAGGAGAACATAGAAGGGAAAGCCGAGTATCCATCCCCGAGATCAACATATTGAGAATATCAAGTCCTGACACAATGAAACCCCTAGCTTTGAGTCCCAGAGACGCTAGACTCTACTTCGGCAAGACCATGAAGAATAAAGCCTAAAGAGTCAGAGCCGAAGAATATGCTAATGATCGAAGAAAACTCTAACAACTGGGTGGACCCAATCATAGACTATTTAGAAAATATGACACAACCCTAGGGCAGAAGCGAAGCCTGGAAGTTCAGACTAAAGGCTGTCAGATATGTAGAAAATGAAAGGAAATTGTTCAGAATATCATTCCATGGGCCACTCTTGCGGTGTGTCAGGGAACAAGATTAGGAATATATGTTGTAGCAAGTGAACGTGGGGGCATGCAGTAATCATACAAGCGGTAGAAGCTTAGCACATCAGATCCTTACCACCGGGTACTGGCCATACTTGATGGAGAGTGCAAAAAACTTTGGACGGAGATGCAAGAAGTGTTAGAAGCACGCACCCGTAATACACCAACCTTTTGAAATGCTGAATTCCATAGTCAACCCCTGACCCTTTGCTCGTTGGGGTTTGGACATCATTGGGAAGCTTCCGATGGCAAAAGAGGGGAACTCTTTTGTTTTGGTGGCTACTGATTACATTACCAATTGGATAGAAGTCGAGCCATACACCAAAATCACCCAGAATAATGTGATTGCTTTCATCTGGAAGCACATAATTTATAGATTTAGCATCCTCAGAGCCCTGACAATGGACAATGGCACTCAATTCAACAACCTCATGGTCACAAGTTTTGTAAATATTATAGGATCAGAATCCACTTCTCACTAGTATATTACCCGTAAGCTAATAGAATGGTAGAGGCTATAAATAAGGTGATTGTTAACAACCTCAAGCACAACTTGGATGACAAGAAGCAATTGGTTGGAGGAGTTGCCTAAATTCTTATGGGCACAAATAATGACATGAAAAGAGGCAACATGAGAAACGCCATTCGTCCTGGTACATGGTTCAAAGGACGTGATACCAACTGAGGATGAACTGCCCACTTTGAGAACCCTAGTTGCAGAACATGATGAAGAGAATCAGGAGCAACTGAAGAAAAACCTGGACATGCTAGATGAGATCAGAGAGTGCACACATATCAGGAGGGCAGCATGTCAACAAAAAAGCCATACTTCAACAAGAAAGTGGGCATTAGGAGATTCAACCTGAGAGAGTGGGTGCTTTGAAAGATCCCAGAAGTCCAAAAAGAATGGAAGCTAGGAAAGCAATTGGAGGGTCCGTTCGAGATCATGAGACCTAGGCAAGGGAATCTACAAGCTCTTGAATGCTAGAAATAGAAAGGCAGTGCCTAAAACATGAATTGCACAGATTCTAAAAAAATATTATATGTAAGATTGTTGTACTTCTTTAATATAAATTAAATACTATTTAATTGACCAATATTCGTTATGTTGTGGGCTTTACCACAATAAAATGGCCTGACGCATGGTAGAAAAATCCGTCAGTACCTAGCCACCACAAAGGAGAGACTCAAAATATCATACCTCAAATAGGAAATGCCTATTAGGATCTGATATAGAAAATGAGACTTTGATGTATGGTAGAAAAACCCATCAGAGCATGAAGTTTCTAGACGTCAGACTCTAAAGAGAGAATGTTTGCTAGGGTGTGACAGGGAAAAAAAGACTTTGATGTATAATAGAAAACCCCTCAGAGCATGACATTTCCAAATGTCAGACCCTCAGAAGGGAATGCATGCCATGTTTTGACAGGGAAAAGGCTATTTTGATGTATGGTGAAAAAATCCATTGGAGTTTCAAGATTTCAAAGCGTCAAACCCTAAAGACAGAATACCTGTCAGGGTCTGACGAGGAGACTCTGATATATGGTAAGAAAACTCATCAGCACGTGAAGTATTTAAACATCAGACCCTAAAGAGGAAACGTCTGTCAGGGTCTGACTTAGAAAAAGAAACCCATGATGCATGGTAGCGAAACCCGTCAGACCCTAGGGGTGAATGCCTATCAGGGTATGGTGAAAGAGTGCAATAAGACTCTAGGGCGTGATAAACAAGCCCATCTGAGCACATAGGTGTCAGACCTTATGAGGAGGCACCTATCAAGGACTAACAAGAAAAATAAAAGAAAACAATGGAAAAAATGAAACACATCGAAGATCCAAGATTCATTGTCAAATAAATTGCTATATTGCAATAAAGTGTTATATTAAATCTTTTCTCTGAAAAATACTAATCTGTATAAAATAAAAAAGTAAGCCCACTAAGGCATTTGATATAGGAATGAGAGGGAGCCATGTCATCTCCATTTCCAACGAATCTGACATTGTGCGTCCTTATACTCCTCAAAATATACCACGCTCCACAGCCTCTCCTTGGAGATCCGTTTAGAGATGTTATGCGGCTTCCCTAACCAGAAAGCAGCGGCGGAGGGATGCCTCATCTGACGATTCCCAGGCTCCGCCATATAATCCCAATAGCTCCAGGAGTACCTGTTGGGTTCTCTAAGAACAATAACCAAGATCATTAAGCATAAAATCATGTGAATACGCAAAGAAGTAGCGAAAATACTTACTTTGAACGGATTGGATGTTGGTGGAGAGTTCAAAAATTTTTCTCATTGTGTAGTGCTCCAAACTCCATTTGATTTGTATGTTGAGCTTCCAAGCTTGAATCTTGAATTCCAAACTCAAGGGTTAGTGTCCCTAACACCTTTGAATGACTCCTTGTGAAAAACTAGCTTGCAAGATTTTGAAGCCAAATCAAGAACCAATAAGCCTAGGCTCACGACATTTGGAGAGAAAAATGGAGCCTAATTCGGCCATGGAGAGAAGAGTGAGTGAGTTGTGTATTTTGATTTTCCAAAATCAATAATATCAATTACCAAACTTATAAAATTGATATATGTCACTTTCACATCAATTTTAATAATGCTTGTGTAAGAAACAAGCAACCATCAAAATCCCACCAACTTCTATCAACAAAAAGTTGATAAAGTTGACTAGGTGATGTGACAAGTGTGGGCCCCACTTTAATTCAAAATCCGAGTGGGCCCGCAAACACATTCCGGGCTCGGGTTCGTTAATTCTGAATTAACGAATTTTCCGTTGCCACTTAATTAAATCAAATTTATTTAAATAATTATGCCTAGCAAAATTACTATTAAGTCGCTCGCGAATTAATTCTAAATTAATTCGTTCGCCTGAATTAAAATCTAATTTTCATTCTGCTATGAAATCTAATTTCATTTAATATATTTTAATCGATTAATTCCAAATTAATCGTTCTCTCTCTACTATTTGAATTTTGTCTCATATAAATTCTCGTCGTAATTAATCCCAGATTAATTTTCTCTCTCTCATAATTAATCCCAGATTAATTCTGTGCGAGTCATACATCATCGGTGAATCTTCGGGAAGTGACCCATGAGATCCCTGGATATGTTGGCAGTAAATCCGACCATCGGAGTATCCGAATACGTGCGTACCTAGTACCACGTTCTTACCGATTTACAAGACATGGTTGGCTTCTAGCAAAGCACCGTGCCTACCAAATTCTCCAGAAATATTCTTTTAAGGAATATGTAATCTGTGTCAGGCGTAGTATACTTAGTATTACGTATTGCGATCCAGTATCGGATGTCACATGCTAGGCCTGAGACTGGAATTGTGTCTGCCCCATACGAAGTATATATCGGATCTTTGGTAACTAGTCTCTATAATCGAATAATCATGACCTAGTCATATTATCCCGATGACTGCAGTACTTAAGAGTACTAGTTTCGTATCCTACGTGATCATCATCTCCATATGACTGAAGTGATACTTCCATCTTGACATCACACAAATACACTACGATTCTCAGTATACCCAGAAGAGGCGTACACAGAACCTGTTAAAGCCCTGGACGACCAAAACCAAAGTATACTGATTGTCGCAAGTATTAGCGATGCAAGTCTCAGGTTAAGACCAATACACCTACCCTGATTCGGACTCCCATAGACACATAGTCATACTACCAATGGAATTCCGATGGGTCTATCCAGAGCGAAGCTGTTTCCGTACCATCGGTACAACACAACCTCCTATCACACTTGCATAAGTATCCAATACTTAAATATATGAGAACTATGTTGTTATGCTCCCACAACGCGCACAAGTGCAATACTAATCTATTCCGCATTATCGATGTCCAATCTCGATAATACAATGACTAGGGATTTTTTAATGATTAAACCTTAGTGGATTAATGTTGTCTCATAGCTTATTAATCCAGAACTAATCATATGGACTTTTATCATTTATATATCCCGGTAATCTAATTACAAATGATAAAAGAATAATTTCCTTTGTCACATAGTTAATTTGTACAACAACACCATGTTCTGTACAAATAGTGATGTTATGACTCATAATTGTCCAACAGTACCAGCCCTTACGACTTCCCACATGTCCTTGATCAGACTCGGAGTACCAACTCGAATCCCCGGAGTGATACACGACAAGAAGAAGCTCGAAAAGATTAGAACCTTCTGTACAACATCGGGAGTAAAGATGAGCATCAGTTCCGGTTCTACCCGAAATCATATCCGGATTGATTTCTAGGTTTGGAACCAGAATCGATTCTTTTCGGATCGGTTCCGGTTCAAAAATTGAAGAACCAAATTTAAATGGTCTGGTTCCCGTTCTATAGTGGTCAGAATCGGAACCAGACCATTTAATCAGTTTTCGAAACCGAATGTAGAACCAGTTTTGGAATCAAATTAAAATCGAATTAATACCCAATTTAATAATCGATTTAATACCCAAATTAAAAACAGCGTCATTTTTTTTTTACCTCAGTATATAATTCAGCTTCAGTTCATGCTTCAATTTTTCAACCCTAGCTAGCTTTTTTCCCACTCTTTCTCGCTCGCCGCAACTCTCCCACTCTTCAGTCTCGGTGACTCTCCCCCTCTCGTCGTATCGTCCCCTCTCTCTCTCTTGTCGCAACGCATACTCTTTCGAAGCATCCTCTGATATATTTTAACAATTTTAATTTTGAACATAACAGAAGCAGTATATTTTGTTCATCATGCAAATCTGTAATTTTATATTATATGGAGTCTTGAATCCCAATTATATAGTTATATTATATATAATGTGTATATATTGATTTGGAGATTATTCGCCACATACAACAGAGTCACATACTAGTTTTTTTTCCCCAAAATGGTTAAAGTTTTATTCTGATTTAGAGATTAATCATTGTTTTATTGTCATGATATGTGGTAACAATGAACCTAATACTCTTACAACATCGAAATTGATTAAGAGTAATGTAGGATTATGTTTGCTAGGTGTATTATAAAATATGAGTTTCCTTTTGTTATAGTAGAGCATGATGATTTTAGGGAGTTTGTGCATGCTTTAGAACCTTGGTTTAAATTTGTGTTTTGCTTTACTATTGCTAGAGATTGCGTGAAAGTGTATGTTAGTGAGAAGAGTAGCTTGTGCGTGAAAGTGTATGTTAGTGAGAAGAGTAGCTTGCGAGAATTCTTAAAATCCATAAAGACAAGAACCATTTTAACAACGTATATTTAGACTTTGTACAAACTCTAAGTTATTTATGTCTCACATCTCATTTTATTGATAACGATTGGAAGTTGCACAAGAGAATTTTGAGTTTTGTTGAAATACCTAGTCATAAAAGGGAAAGATATAGGAAAATGGTAGAAGCATGCATTCAAGAATGAGGTATTGATGACAATGTGTCCACGGTTACGGTAGACAATGCTAGTTCTAATGATGTCGCAATGCATATTTTAAAGGTAGACTTCTAAACTTAGGTATGGGTGGAGACTTTCTCCCTATGAGATGTGCTACTCATATTTTGAACTTGATTGTGAAAGATGGGCTTGTTGAAATTAAACAATCTATTAGCCGAATTTGTAGTGCAGTTAGATGTGTGCGGAGTTCTCCAGCTAGAGCCCATCAATTTAAAAGGTATGTTGTCTAGTAGTTAAAAATTTTATCTTGATATTTCAACTAGGTTGGGTTGCTCAACACTTAAATTCAAAATTCAAGTTGGGTTGCTCAACACACTTCGGGCTCTGTTTCGTTTAATCTGATTAAACGAATTTTCTGTCGCAATGTAATTAAATCCAATTTAATTAAATAATAATGCATCGCAAAATTATTACGGAATTCGCTTACGAATTAATTCCAAATAATTCGTTCGCTAGAATTAAAATCCAATTTAATTCCGCATTGAAATCCAATTTCAATTCATATCCCCATATATTATTTTAGCCCAAATAAATAAATTAAATAGAAAAATCCAATTTAACTATTAAATTTATTTTATCTATTAATTCCAAAATAATCGTGTTCTCTCTTCTTCACGAATTAATCCCAGATTAATTCATGACGTAATTAATCCCAGATTAATTTTCTCTTTGTTAATTAATCACATATTAATTCTTGCCGTAATTAATCCCAGATTAAGTTTCTCTCTCATAATTAATCCCAGATTAATTATGTTCGAGTCAAATGTCATCGGTTAATCTTTGGGAAGCGACCCAAGAGATCCCTGGATATGTTGGTAGTAAATACGGTCATCGGACTATTCGAATACTTGTGTACCCTGTACCACATTCTTATCGATTTACAAGACATGGTTGGCTTCTAGCAAAGCACCGTGCCTACCAAATTCTCCAAAATATTCAACGAAGAATATGTAATCTTTATCAGGCGTAGTATACAGTGTATTGCATATTACGATCCAATATCGGATGTCACATGCTAGGCGTGGGGCTGGAATTGTGTCTGCCCCGTACGAAGTATATATCGGATCACAAACAACTAGTCTCTATAATCGGATAATCATGACCAAGTCATACTATCCCGATAACTGCAGCATTTAAGAGTACCAGTTTTGTATCCTGCGTGATCATCATCTCCATATGACTGAAGTGATACTTCTATCTTGACATCACACCCAATACACTACGATTCTCAGTATACCCAGAAGAGGCGTACACAGAACCTGTTAAAGCCCCGGACGACCAAAACCAAAGTATACTGATTGTCGCAAGTATTAGCGATGCAAGTCTCAGGTTAAGACCAAATACACCTACCCTGATTCGGATTCCCATAGACACATTGTCACACTACCAATGGGATTCGAGGGGTCTATCTAGAGCGAAGCTGTTCCCGGTCCAACGGTAAACAGAACCTCCTATCACACTTGCATAAGTATCCAATACTTAAATATATGAGAACTATGCCGTTAGGCTTCCATAACACGCACAAGTGTAATACTAGTTTATTCCGCATTATCGATATCAAGTCTCGATAATACTACGACTAGGGATATTTAATGATTAAACCTTTCGTGGATTAATACTGTCTCATATCTTATTAATCTGGTACTAATCCTATGGACTTTTATCATTTATATATCCAAGTAATCCCATTACAAATGATAAAAGAGCAATTTCCTTTGTCACATAGTTAATTTGTACAAAGAACACCATGTTTTTTTACAAATAGTGATGCTATGGGTCATAATTGTCCAACAATCTTCCACTTGGCCTATAGCTAATCACTCAAGTGTCCAACACCTGAACTATGTACGGGTCGTTCATGATTATGCTGAGATGTCGCTTTCGCCAGTGGATATGCAAGGTTATCATCTGAAACGATCTTTTCGATCTTAAATCGCTACGATGTATGATCTCACAAATCAGATGAAACCGTCGAAGTACATACTTGGATCGTTGATGAGACCGTAATTACTTAGCCTGCGATGTAGCCTTGCTAAGCTGCTATTAGAACTACTTCTAATCCAATTAGGAATTTTATAAATCCAAAATGCCTCTTTTGCTGCCTCAGCCTCAGTAATGTTTTCCGTTTTTGTTGAATCGGCAACAATATCTTGCTAGGAAGATTTCCAGCTCACTGTTCCGTTGTTCAACCAAAATACGTACCCTTATTGCGACTTACAGTCGTCTTCATCGATTTGGAAACTTGCACCGGTGAACCCAGTCACCTCAAGTTCTCATTCCCTAGAGATTAAGATAGCATCCTTAGTTCGTCTAAGATACTTAAGGATGTTCTTAACATCAATCCAGTGACCATCACCTGGATCGGCCTGATTGTGACTCCACATGCTCAAAGCATATGAGACATCAGGTCGCGTACATGTCTTTCAATGTACGAGTTCTCGGAGAGTGCCAACAACTTTTAGATCTATCCCAATATATCCTTATTCCTAGAATAAAGGTTGAATCTCCCAAGTATTCCATGGAGAATTTTAATGAAATCCAAGCTTTCACCGATTGTTAACATGAGAATGTTATTCCAAGAAATATTACATCATCAATGTAAATGACATCCAATGTCAGTGCGCTCCCTCTAACCTTCTTATATACACAAGAATCATCTTCATTTTGAATGAAACCATATTCTAATATGATATTTCAAAACATTGGTTGCAAGAACACAATGCTTATTTCAATCCATAAATGGATCGAATTAACTTGCAAACCTCATTTGCATGTTTTGGTATGACAAAACCGTCAGGGTGTTGTATAAAACATCCTCCAAAAGGTTTCCGTTAAGGAAAGCGATTTTGACGACCATATACCATATTTCATTATGAAATATGCAGCAATAGCAAGTATTATCCGAGTGGATTTAATCATGGCAACAAGTAAAAGGTTTCGTCGTAGTCGATACCATGTTGATGATGATACCCTTTCGCTACAAGCCTAGCTTTGTACGTTTGTATGTTGCCATCCATGTGCATCTTCACTATGAAGACTCATTTGCTACCAATAGGCACAATGCCTTCTGGTACATCAACCAGTGTCCAAACATGGTTGGTATACATGGAATCCATTTCGGACTTCATGGCCTCTTGCCATAAAGCGGAGTCGATACCTTGTATCACTTCCTCATACGTACTCGGTTTATTATCCTCAATAAGATTAACATCCACATGAGGTGAGATCAAAAACCTATACCCCTTAGGTTGTTTTATGACTCTATCTGACTTACGCATTTCTTGTGTATTAGAAGATTATAGAACAGTCTCATCCCTGATGAACTGTTCGTGTTCAGTTAGAAATTCGGTGCCAGGAACAGTATCACTCCGATTTTCATCGAGTTCTACTTTTCTCCAACTTACCACTGCATATAGGAATTCCTTTTAGGAAAACCTCATGGAGAGCAACAAAAATTTGTTCTCTTGTGAGTTGTATAAGTAATATCATTGATTTCCCTAGGATAACCAATTACAAATCAGAACTTATCTGATTTGGGTTCTAGTTTGGTACCATCCAAACGTTTAACGTATGCCCAGCATTCCCAAATCTTCAGGAATGAGAAACTCGGTTTCTTTCCTGTCCATATTTCATACGGAGTCTGTCCAACAGACTTTGACGGAACCTTATTCAAAATAAGTATTGCACTACTCAATGCGTATCCCTAGAAGGAAATTGGTAGCTCAGAGCAACTCATCATTAACCTTACCATATCCAACAAAGTTCTGTTTCTCCGTTGGACACACCGCTCAATTGAGGTATTCCGGGAAGAGTCCACTGTGAAAGAATACCATACTCTTTCAAGTAATCGAGAAATTTATTACTCAAGTATTTTCAACTACGGTCCAACCGTAATATCTTAATACTTTTGCCCGTCTGTTTTTCTACTTCGTGTCGAAACTCTTTGAATTTATCAAAAGTTTCCTATTTGTGTTTCATAAGATACACATAACCATAACGCGATGCAACATTCATAAAAGTTGCGAAGTATTCAAATCCACCTCAAGCATAGCTAGACATGGGCCCACTTACGTCACCATGAACGAGGGCTAACAGCTCGGTGGCTCGTACACCATTACCGCTAAAATGCGTTTTAGGTAATTTTCCTAATGAACAAGATTCGCAGACATCATTTGAATTAGGATTAAATCCGTCCTAGTATCCACTCTTAGAAAGTGTGGATATACGAGTCTTGTTAATGTGTCCTAGACAACAATGCCACTAATAAGTCTCATCTGATTTACTCACTTTGAGCCATTTTGTTTGTCATGTTATATGTTTGAGATTAATTTATATTCGAAATATAAATACTGTTATTCACATCTAATATGTATATCTCAATATCATCTTTATAAACAAATCACCCAGTGTTCTGGAACATAAAGGTATACCCGCAACGGGTTAAACCAGATATAGAGATAATGTTTCTAGTCAAACCAGGTATATTATAACAGTTTCCTAATTTAAGTACATGCCCTAAGGGCAGTTCCAAAACTTAGGTTCCCACAGCTAAAACAGCGACTCTTGTCTCGTTTCTGACTCACATGTCGATCTCATCTGAAGCCAGTCTCCTGCTAATCAGTAGATCCCGTACATCAGTACATATGTATGTACCACATCCAGTATCAAAATCCAATTTTAAAACTAGTAGTGGACATGTTTATAACAAACATACCTGAAGTCGGAGCCTTGCTCGCCTTCACTTCCTTCATGTCTGCTTTGTCCATAGGCAGTCACGCTTCCGGTGACCCCATTTTAATATAGGCAGACGTCTTGGGATATGTCCTTTGTCTTCCTAGAAGACTATGACGATTTTTCCTTTGCCCTTTTTCTTCACACCCCCCCAGAAGCCTTCGGCCAAGCCTCGGCCTTATGGGATGTCGGAGTAAGATGCGTCTTGCGCTTCTTGCCCTTTTGGAAGCTCTGGCTCTGCCTCTTTGAGCATAGCCATTAACTCTCCAAGAGTTTTCTCTTGGTTCATGATGAACCTACCCCAGCTTTCGGGTAGAGACTGTAAGATAAAATCTATGGAAGTCTCGGCCTCATAGGTAATGCACAGCTAACCTAGTTGTTCGATGTTAGCAATCATCTGTGACACCTAGTGCTCGACATATGTACCCTCTGACATACGCGAGTGAAAGAGCTTCCTTTTGCAATTCGTACTTCTAAAATCTAAGGTTAGATATATGAAGATTCTTTAATTTCAATATCATGGTATAATGATCTAATCCTTAGTTCTGACGACGAAATTAAGGAGTCATTGCGGCAAACATAAGAGATTGAGCATTAAAGTTATCATCACGATGAGTCTTCTAAAGCTCATGCTCTACTATTTGCTCAACTCTGGGCTCAGGGCCCGATAGGTTTCTCTATCCAAATAAGTAACTTCTCAACTCCCAGGACTATTCTAAGATTCATTTCCCAATCTGGAAAATTTACGCCGTTAAAGACATTTTCACCCAGGATTATGTCCTTTACTCTAATCTTCCAGCCATCTCGATTGCAATAGTCCAACTATTCAATCAATAATTTTGGGTACACCCCAATGCAATGGTTACTGTAGTCCAACTATATGACCAACTACAAGTGGAGTAGTGTCTTGTACAGTCTAATTGTTCAAAGAAAGCAATATTAAATATTAGTCCAACTAATATATTTATAACAACGATAAATTAAAATAAAAGAGCGCGTATTGGCAAGTATCTAAGCGAAATTACAAATTTAATACTAGCCTCCCACTATTTTTCGGCGAGCCTCTAACCCTCTGTGGAGTACTCGGGAAACCTAGTTTCCTAGTGGGTTAGGATTATTAAATAACACACAACCTTGACTTTGGCCAACAAGTTGTATGAAACTTAACTAGGTATATCTCTAAGATCAATTGGATCACATCCAATTCATAGATCCAGTAGGTGGACCTCCAAGTCCAAAATATATATCCAATATATGTAAATATATCCAATATATTTCCTAACCTATTTCCTCTGAATCAACTAAGCCTTGGCTTTGGCTCAACAAGCTTAATGATTCCAGTTAAGCGGGACCCATTGACAGTGGTATAGCTTCGTAATCCATGTCGATGAAACAGAAGTGACATTTACTTTGGCCAACAAGTCATAGCTGCCCAAGACATGCGATATAGTACAAAGCTTTCGTGGTTCAAACATATCCGCGATGGACATTGATCTTGACTTTGGCCAACAAACCAATGCCAATCTTGGATCTTGAGAGAGAACCACTCAATGGAAGGAAAACACTTAATATTTGAGTGATGATTATTTTTTTTTGCGTAAATTGGCAACCAATTTATTATCTTTGATTAGGTCTCATCATACACCCTTAAGCATGCATTCTAAAAGCATAATAAGGCACGAAATAAAATAATAATGATATACGGATGTATATATAACAATTTGTTCCTAGAACAAATTTCTTCATTTCCTCTCTCCCGCTAGCACTATTCTTACTTCTACCCAATTACATAACACTAAAAGAAACCTCATTTACATTGAGGGGAATTGGTGAGAAGAGAAATACAATGAGAAAAGAGATAATAGGCTGGACACGCAGGTCCAGTTTTAATAAACTCTTAATTTATTACAATAATTTCCAAAATTGCCCTCACCCTTCTAATATCCATCCGATATACATTATTCATACAATACATCCAAGTATTTGACACATAGCATGTTATTCAATCAATCTAATCCAATTAATTAATCTTTGAATTAATGACCATCCAATGTTCAAACAACGATTTGATTTGCGCGAGTCCAACTCGTTTGAGAATAAGTACTCAAAGTACGTATTCTAGAATTATATCGAACTATAATTTTAAATCCAATTTAAATTGTATCTCATACTAATTCATTTTTTAATTCCAAATTAAATAATTACACTTTTAATAGTGCCTTTTAGATTTGGATTCCAAATCCAATCTTCATGGGTCTCAAAGGCCCAATTAGTATCCAATACTATTTTAATTAAAGTCCAATGAGCTTTTAATTAATTCTTAAGGCATCGGCTTTGGCCAATATGGATCCAATCCAAGATGCTAAGGCCCAATAAGGAATGACAATTTTGCCAAAAATCAATTTAGGCCCATTAGGCCCAATGAGATCATTAAAGGCCCAAAAGTCATATTTGGACTTTATGGAAATGGTTTTGGGCCCAATTGGATCCAACCTAATTGTCCAAAACCAAACTTGGCCCAACCAAGCCCATTAAGCCCAATTACAATAAAATTAGCCCTATCCAATTTAAAGACTAATTTAATTAATATAACATTCCAAATATCACATTAATTTTAATTAAAGTGTAATAGCCATAATTAATTAGTTAAACTAATATTTCCAAAATATCAATTAAACTAATTAATCATGTTATAAATATTCAATTCATGTCCAACACAATTGAAGCAAAATCAATCCATTACACATGCTACATACTCACGGCAACATCATGAAATAACATTTAATTCCGATTTCAATCCAATTAAACCAACAATTAATATTCATTTCATGCTTTAAACTCATCCAATAGTCTAAAATCAAAAATCACCAAGAGAAATCCTAGGTCTAAGTTTCGGCCAAGGAGAGATTTTAGGGAAAATTAATCTAATCAATTTATCTCAAATCCATTGATTCACAAATCCAATTTATCATCATCAAAGCTCAACCAAACAACCAATTTGAAGAAATCATGCTCCAAACACAAAATCCCCAAATTAAAGTATATAAACCCTAGAATAAAATCAAACTTAGATCTCGCTCTGATACAATTGTTAGTGTCCTACACATGCCAATGATCTTCTAAGCGTGATTTGTGTGTGAATTAATCAAAGAAAGTTACGGAAAAAAACTCACCTTGATCGGTTTTAGGATTTCAAAATTCCTTTGGATGTAGTAGCTCGGAGCTTGAAATCGAGTTCCAAACTCTCGGGGTGAGTTTCCATATCACCTTCACTTGACTCCTTATGTGCTAGCATGAACAAAGTTTGAAAGAAAAATTGCTCTCCAAGAGAAGCAATTGTTCGGCCATGGGGAAAGGAGGGAGAAAAGAGATGAAGTTGTTTTGATAATTTTAGTTTTCTAAAAACTAATACCAAAAACAATAATTCAAAAAGTGTATATATTTTTTCCAAAAAGGCAAAGTGTGTTGGAAAAGAAAGCTTTAAAAGCTCCCAACCACTTCCATCACTCAAGTGACTTGTTGATGTAAGTTGGTGGGTCCCACACTTAAATTCAAAATTCAAGTTGGGTTGCTCAACACACTTCGGGCTCGGTTTCGTTTAATCCGATTAAACGAATTTTCCGTCGCAACATAATTAAATCCAATTTAATTAAATAATAATGCCTCCCAAAATTATTACGGAATTCGCTTACGAATTAATTCCAAATTAATTCGTTAGCTTGAATTAAAATCCAATTTAATTCCGCATTGAAATCCAATTTCAATTAATATATCCAATATCTTATTTTAGCCCAAATAAATAAATTAAATAGAAAAAAAAATCCAATTTAACTATTAAATTTATTTTACCGATTAATTCCAAATTAATCGCGTTCTCTATTCTTCACAAATTAATCCCAGATTAATTCATGACGTAATTAATCCCAGATTAATTTCTCTTTGTTAATTAATCCCAGATTAATTCTTGCCGTAATTAATCCCAGATTATTTTCTCTCTCATAATTAATCCCAGATTAATTCTGTTCGAGTCAAATGTCATCGGTGAATCTTTGGGAAGTGACCCAAGTGATCCCTGGATATGTTGGCAGTAAATACGGTCATCGGACTATCCGAATACGTGCGTACCCTGTACCACATTCTTACCGATTTACAAGACATGGTTGGCTTCTAGAAAGCATCGTGCCTACCCAATTCTCCAGAAATATTCAACGAAGAATATGCAATCTTTATCAGGCATAATATACAGTGTATTGCGTATTACGATCCAGTATCAGATGTCACATGCTAGGCCTGGGGCTGGAATTGTGTCTGCCCCGTATAAAGCATATATCGAATCACAAGCAACTAGTCTCTATAATCGGATAATCATGACCTAGTCATACAATCCCGATAGCTGCAGCATTTAAGAGTACCAGTTCTGTATCCTGCGTGATCATCATCTCCATATGACTTTCTTGACATCACACCCAATACACTACGATTCTCAGTATACCCAGAAGAGGCGTACACAAAACCTGTTAAAGCCCCGGACGATCAAAACCAAAGTATACTGATTGTCGCAAGTATTAGCGATGCAAGTCTCAGGTTAAGACCAAATACACCTACCCTGATTCAGATTCCCATATACACATAGTCATACTACCAATGGGATTCCGAGGGGTCTATCCAGAGCGAAGCTGTTCCCGGTCTAACGGCTAACAGAACCTCATATCACACTTGCATAAGTATCCAATACTTAAATATATGAGAACTATGCCATTAAGGTTCTATAACGCGCACAAGTGCAATGATAGTCTATTCCAATTATCGATGTCTAGTCTCGATAATACTATGACTATGGATATTTAATGATTAAACCTTTCGTGGATGAATACTGTCTCATATTTTATTAATCCGGTACTAATCATATGGACTTTTATCATTTATATATCCAAGTAATCCAATTACAAAATGATAAAAGAGCAATTTCCTTTGTCACATAGTTAATTTGTACAAAGAACACCATGTCTTTTACAAATAGTGATGCTATGGGTCATAATTGTCCAACAAACAAACCACGCTAAGTGGCAATCAAAGATAATTTTAAACCAGTCATTGACGATAACTATTCTGAGATTGCGCACCCACCAATCAATGCCAATAACTTTGAGATGAAACCTGCATTGATCAACATAGTGTAAAAGAACCAGTTTGGGGGTTCAGCTGTAGAGGATCCCAACGTGCATTTATGGATGTTCTTAGAGATGGCAGATACAATAAAGATGAATGGAGTCACTAAGAGATCATCAGGCTACGCTTGTTCCCATTCTCTTTAAGGGACAAAGAAAGAGGTTGGTTGCAATCAATACCGATAGGGAGCATCCTGACATGGCAGGGTATGGCTATAAAATTTCTTGCAAGGTTCTTTCCACCCGCTAAATCAGCCCAACTGAGAACAGAAGTAAGCAAATTTAGGCAGTTGGAGACTGAGAATCTATATGAGGCCTAAGAATGTTTTAAAGATCTACTTCGAAGGTGCCCACAACACAATTTTGAAGAATGGGTTCAAATTCAGTTTTTCTACAATGGGTTGAATGGTTCAAATAGGACCATGGTTGATGTAGCTGCTGGAGGAATTTTGTTCAAGAAATCTGCTGAAGACGCCTATGCTTTATTAGAAGATATGGCCATCAATAACTTCTAATGGCCAAATGAACGCACTACTGTGCCTAAGGTGGCTAGTATATACGAGGTTGATCCTATTGTTGCACCTACAACTCAAGTGTCATCCCTCATGACTCATCCAACAACATTTACCAATCAACAGGGCCAACCATTTATTGAAGATGCTGCTGCTAATAGAATGTTCTTACCTGACGGAGGATATGAGCAAGTCCAATATGTGAACAATCGGAACTTCAAAAACTATAGAGGCAATCATATGTCTAACAATTATCATCCGAACTTGTCATATGCTAGCACATAGAATGTCTTGCAACCTCCTTCTGGCTTCAACAATCAAAGATCAGAGTAGAAACCTTCTCTAAAAGACCCCATGAGCACATTTTTTTGTAAAAACATCATAGGGTTTGGGAAGAACGAGTCGAGGCTGAACAACATTAAAACACATATGGGCAATATAGGGGCAACAATGAATTCCTTCGAAGTGCAGATTGCGCATATTTCTTCTTCCATGACTAATCAACAGATAATGGGCATTTCCTATTAATACTAAAGTCAACCCCAAAGAGCAGTGTCAAGCCCTAACCCTCAGAAGCGGAAAAGAGATTAAATATACCTCTCAGGACTTAGGCAGTAAAGAAAAAGAAGCGGCATTTCAGGAGGAAAGAGTAACAGAAGAAGAGAACAATGCAATAGCTCCTCCATATAAGCAACCACCTATCCCAAAGACACATTTGCCACATCCTCAATTCTTTTAAAGGACGAAATTGGATAACCAGTTTGCCAAATTCCTTGACATCCTTAAAAAGATCCATATCAATATCCCCTTCGTAGATATATTAGAACATATGCCTAACTATGTGAAGCTTATTAAGGAGATAATGTCAAAGAAAATGAAGTTGGGAGATTTTGAAATAATAGCACTCACAGATGAGTGTAGTGCCATTATACAGAAGAAGCTTCCTCCAAAGCTTAAAGATTCTGACAGCTTTACCATTATGTGCACTATTGGAAATCGATATTTTGGTAAGGAACTATGTGATTTGGGGGCAAGTATCAATCTCATGCCCTTATCCATCTACAAACAGTTGGGCATAAGTGAGGCAAAGCCAACCATAGTCACATTGCAGCTAGTAGATAGATCCCTCACCTACCCGAGATGAATAATAGATGATGTGTTGGTTAAGGTGGATAAGTTTTATTTTCATGCTGACTTCCTTGTCCTTTATATGGAGGAGGACCATGACGTCCCAATCATCATTGGGAGACATTTCTTGGAAAAAGACAGAGCGATCATTAATATGCAGAAAGGTGAATTGAAAATGAGAGTTCAAGATGAAGAAGTCACCTTCAGTGTTTCAAAGCCATGCCGAGTACTCATGGTGATGCATAATGTCACAAGGTAGATATTGTAGAGAATGGAGTTGCAAACACGCAGGGTGAATCAGTATTTCAGCAACCTATGAGCATAATATAGCCGTGCATAAAAGAAGATTCTCTACAACCAGTCCTAAAACCGATCCAAAAGCGCCGCAAAACGAGGAAATCAAGAGTCAGTGCTCACTTGAAGATGATCCATGGAAAGCTCAAAAGTGGTCAAGTCAATTTTTTCACATGTGTAGTCGAAAATTTCAACCATCAGTGGACCTTGGAGAACCATCCAGGATAAATTGCCACAGCCTGCCAAGCTGTATTTTTCATGTCATAACAATCGGTGGATACCAAAGAAGAAGGCACATGAGACTACCTGGTTTGCTACAATGAAGCCACCATGGCCACTTGGGTGGTTGTGTCTGCCTGAAGACGTTAAACTTAACGCTAGTGAAGAGGCAACCCTTGCATTTGCATTTGTTTATTTTTATTTTTCTTTAATTTAGTTTTGTATTATTGTGTGTTATTTGTTTTTTTATTAGTTTACATGCTATTTATACAAATTTTAGCGCAACCCACACAATCCGCGCAATCAAATTCTGACCAGCAGGAGCCTGATCAACTCCATGCACGGTAGTGTTGTTCCTTACTCTTGTTTCTTTATGTTTATCTTACATTGAGGACAATACAAGTTTTAAGTTTGGGGGTGTGTGCATGTAGTGATAGTCCCTGTTAGTTAATTTTTTTTTTGTTTTTTTAGTCATCAATAGTAAAACATATGTCCAAATGATGAGGTTTGTTTACTTTAGATGAAATCTTAGAAATGATAAGTTTCCAATTTACTTTTATCTGATGCCTTGATTAGGTAATTTAGGTTAGATTCATAAGCACCTAACAATAGGTTTCTAGTAGTAAGAACCTAGGTAGTTGGCAAAATGACTAGTTGAAAAGATTGCTTGCTGATGAATGACCATTTACTTAGATGTCTATCTCGATTTGTTAGTGTTATGATGTATGGTATGGTTAAAAATAAAATAAAAAAATTGATTGAAAAAGAATGAAAGCATGAGAAAAAAACGAAAAAAAAGTTAAATCACCTATAACCGATAAACATGAAACTACCCATGGGCGAGTGTTAGGACCACCATGAGGAGCAATTCTACCTTAAAAGATAAGTGTGTCAAAAAAATGAAAAAGGAAAAAGAAGAAGAAAATCGTACCATATTGAGCATAGAATAGGAAAATATATAGTACTTTGGAGATATCTTGGTTGATTTGACCCATCATATCTCAATTTTTGAGACGAAATCATTGAGTTGGCTTACTTAAGAGTCGAGCTGTGAATGAACCTTTACACACACACACACTTTCAGTCTGGCTTAGATGATTTATTCAAGAATTTGGATTTAGTTGCATTGAGTACTTTGAAGGTTCTTTGATTTCATTGGTAGGCAGTCTTTGAGGACAATAATATGCATAACTATCGGGACTATTTTCTTTGCTTTTATTATTTTTATTTTTTGCATGATTGTGTATGAATGACGTTTGTGGGTGTCATTGATGTAAACCCTCGCGAGACTATAACTTATCCACTAAGGCCGTCTAGGGGCTTAAAGGCTTGTTGCATACGCTAAATACAATCGTGATCCCGACAAAAGTGGCCCAGTTAATTTTGTTACTTGTTTATTTATTTAATTTTTATTTAGTCTTTTGCTCGGGACTAGTAAAATCTTAAGTTTGGGGGTGTTTGATAAGTGTTGTTTATACCCACTTATTCCTGCATTCTTAGCTTACTATTTTGTAATATTTTGTATCATTTTAATGTATTTTGTAGTTTGTTTTATGTTTTATTGATAGAAAGCATTGGAGAATGGATATTGGAGCAATTGGACTTATTTTGGGACCTTAAGGACTCATCAGAATTAAGCGGGAGAGCAAAATATGCACAAATCACAATCCTGAAATTTTAGCGTCGCGACACCCAGACATGATCCATACATGATTCTTGAGAGTTTAGCGTCATAACACCACTTCCGGCATCACGACGCTTTGGCATATGTCTAGAATCTTCAGTTTTCAGGGTTCTACATGCATAAGGACTCCAAGACTTCCCTATAAATACATAAGCTCGTCCAAAACCCTAAAATGGAGGGTAATACACAACTCAAGACTCAAAATACATATTTTAGAGAGATCCAAGGAGGAAGATTGAAGAGTGAAAAGAGGAGACGAAGACGGTGACATCCGAAGACTGAGGGATTCAATTCGGGTTTAATCTTCTGGTTTCTTTCTTTAAACTCTAATGATGTCCATTATGTTCGTGATCATGCTTTCATTGTTTTATTATTTGGTCATGAACTAACTCTATTATTCTAGAGGATGATGTAGCCAATGCTTGAACCTATGTATTGATTGTCAATTTAATTATATGATGTTTTATTTCAGTTTATTTATATTCTATTGTGCTTAATGCTTCTAGTTTATTGGTCAGAAATTGAGATGATGCATGTTTAGAATCTTTCGCTCGGGAGAGAGGGATTTTTAATAGGATTTAAGGAATATAAGTTATGAGATTTGTAGAGTTCGGGAGAATCTATAATCCCTTTGAAGTCGTTAACAACGAATCAAAAAGCGTAATGAGTTACTGATTACTAGATTTTTATAGGGATATCGAAGTCGGTAATTAATAATCTTTTCACTATTGCTCGGGAGAGAGAGTGGAATACTATAGGATTTTTGGCTTATAAACATTGTAACTAAATAAGAATTGATTGGCATAGCAAATACATATGGGATAGTTAGGTGTAATTAGACTCTAGAATCACTCTCATATTGATCTTTTCTAAATTTAACATTTTCATATTTTGTTTATTTAGTTTTTAGTTTTAGATTCAGATTATTTTAAATTACTTCTAAATAAAATTAGGTTTACTCATTATAGTACTTAGTGTGAGTTGAATACAATCTCTGTGGGTTCGACACTCTTTCACTTATCTTGTGGGTTCGACACTCTTTCACTTATCTTTACTAAAATATGACACCGTACACTTGCGGTACAATATAAAATATCACAATAGTTGGACCGAATATTGAATGACTCATATGTGATTCTTAATAGTTGGAAGTACACACCACCATCAATAGGAATCTCATCTAGTTGAGTAACATATGTGATCCTTTGACTATATGATAACATTGATTTTGTGTGACATCCTCCACACTTTGATGCCATGTATGTCAGAAACCTTTCATGGTATGGCCTCTAGATGTTCATTCGGGTGGGCCAATGCACTCGTTAATCAAGTGAGAAATATGATAGGATTCGTCGGCCTGTATGTTTACCATAAGAGATTTAGGTATCCATTTGAGTAAGTCATGATTCTTCAAGACTTTGGCCAAAGTCGATAACATAGGGTGGATCACATCAGTTGTAAAGAATCGTGGACATGTCGACATGAGATGTGCGCCTCGGAAACTTGACGATGTATTCTATGTTTCCTAATAACAACTTGGATAGCCTACAGCGGAGGGAATGATAAATATATGTGATGAACTCGACTTGTATAGTTCAGAAAGGTCGTTCGTGTTCTTCCCAAATTCGGAGGTGGTAAAATTGTGTACATATTAGCTAGGCTTATATGACGAACGTGCTTGAACTTAGTGAGTCCCATTATGAAGTGTACTCGTTGAGTAACTTCGGTGGCCAATAATTTTTTGATAATAAATAATATTCGATATTATAATTATCAACTAATATAATTAAGTATTATTGAATAACATTGATTATTTACTTTGACTTAATTGGATTAATCTAAAATTTACACAATGGTTTTGTCATAATTTCATAAATATCTCTATCATTTGTGGATATTTTGGTAATTATAAATATATAATTATAGGTGTATTTGGCTTGATTTAATTGGATTAGATCAAAGTGGTAGACATGTAACTAATCCATTAATTATACTTTGTCATGATTTAATTGGATTGAATCAAAGTGGTAGACAAAGGTGATTAGTCCTACCTAATTGTACATATTTGAAAAAATTAGATTAAAGCCACATAAATGTTGATTATAACTTTTATTAATTAAAAATTACCTAAGTTTTGCTATAAATAGCAAGCTTGAGCAAATGTTTTAATTAAGCTTGTGAAAGTTAAATACAAGTAATTCTTGGAGAAATTAGCCCAAGTTAGAGAAGTGTTTAGACAAACTTTGGAAGATCTCTACAATATTTCATCTAGGAGAAAGTAAGATTGGATCTTGGAGTGAAGCCTGCTAGTATTGGAATCAAGATTGGATCTTGGAGTCAAGCTTGCAAACCTTGGAAGTTCTCCCTTCATTTCAACAATGAGAAGGAGATTGGATCTTTATATCAACCTTACTATGTAAGTTTGATCTTCTCTTAAGCTATGTTCTTCATTAGTGAGTTTTTCATTAGTGAGACATATAGTGATAAATTATGTATTGGATGCATAATTACATAGCTTAAAATTGAAATTAGGCTAATGAATTGTGTTAGTATACTTTGGAAGTATAAACACAATATGTTTGTAATTGGGTCAAAGATGTTCATGTTGGACATGGAACAATTAATAAGAGTTTGGAACTCTAAATTAAAGCTTAGAGCTAAGGCTACCATTCTAGAATCACTTGACCACCTTTGAGTAACCTAAAATTGTTCATGAGTCATTTCATTGTGGGATTCTAAATTGGTTTGTGTTTTGATTCAATCAAATACATATAAGAATTTAGAATACATGTATATTAGTTGTATAACATGTGTTGATGATGGTTATGATGCTAAAATTAGATTTTAGGTGTGTTTGAAATATTAGGACAAAATTGGAAGTGTTTAATATTGGTTTGAAGTTGAAATTGCTCACTGCCTAGGGCAGAGTCGCGACTCTGACCTTCAGCGTCATGACACTGAGCATCAGACATAGGAGCATCGCGATGTCCACCCTTCCAAATCGTGATGTCGGGATGTTCAACTCTCGCAGTTGCTCTCATAGTTTGGGGCGTCTCGACGCCTAAGCCTTTGCGTCGCGACACGCGAGGCTGATGAACACTGAACCTTCATTTTCTCCATTTAGGTCTCCATTTTGTCATACGGACTCGAAATGAAATCTTGTTTTACATAAAATATTTTAAAATACACCCATACTAGATATCCATGGGTTAGACCCACTTTTGCTGTGCGGGGCATCGATCCGACCCTAAGGGTTCCACATCCATCCCAACAGAATTGTATCAGAGCAAGACTTAATCACACAACACATGTTGCATGTTTGATATATATTTGAATCTATGACTCAGTATTTTAATTTAATTATGCATAAGTCACATTGGATATGTATTGCATGTTTTAAATTAAAATTTTGACATAATTATGTTAATGACTTGATTGTCATAAATCTCTCATGATTAGATGATTAATTTACTTTAAGTAATAATATTAGTAATATTAGAGCATAATTGGAAGGTCTGTCTTGTCAATACAGAGATGAATGGGTTTTTACTAATTATATCCAAGACTATTATTATTGTGAGGGTATAAGTGCTCTCGGGAGGTAATTCGGGTAA
>SKCR01022463.1:0-35109 GCA_019454045.1 Zanthoxylum bungeanum
ATTCGTTCGGATCATACATCGTGGCGATGTGATGTGATGATCGTGTAAATAATCAAGTAAATCCGCTGACAAAAACCTTTCATCAGCAATTTGAGCGAACCATACATAGTTCGGGTGTGGGACACTTGAGTGACTGGCTATTTGCCAAGTGGGAGATTGTTGGACAAAATGACCCATAGCGTCACTATTTGCACAGATCATTGTGTTGTTGTAGCAAATTAACTATGTGACAAGGAAATTGCACTCTCATCATTTGTGATTTGATCACCATAGATATATAAATGAAGAGAGGTCTCTATGATTAGTTCCTGGACTGAGAATGATATGAGACAGTATCATTCCCCGAAGGGTTAATCATTAAATATCCCTAGCCGGAGTATTATCGAGACTGGACTTCGATAATGCGGAATAGGCTCGTATTGCACTTGTGTGCGTTGTGAGGCACAACGGCCATAGTTCTCATATATATAAGTATCGGATACTTATGCAAGTGCGACAGGAGGTCGTGTTTCACCGATGGTACGGGAAACAGCTTCGCTCTGCATAGACCCCTCGGAATCCCATTGGTATTATGACTATGTGTCTATGGGAGGCCGAAATCAGAGGTAGGTGTGTTATAGTCTTAACCTGAGACTTACATCGCTAATACTTGCGATAATCGTATAGACTTGGTCTTAGTGGTAAACGGGCTTAACCGGTTCTGCGTACACCACTTCTGGGTTTATCAGAGAGTCGTAGTGTATTGGTGTGATGTCGAGACGGAAGTATCACTTCAGTCATAATGGAGATGATGTCACGTAGGATACGGTACTAGTGCTTTTGAGTGATGCGCATCCAATCGGGATATTGTGACCAGGTCATGAATATCCGATTATAGAGACTATGTTACCAGACATCCGATATGTGTTTCGGACGGGGCAGACACTTATCCAGCCCCCAGCCCCTAGCATATGACTATCCGATACTGGGCCGATACACACAATACAATGGTATACTACGCTTGATACAGATCTTAATATTCTTAAATGGATATGTCCGGAGAATTGGGTAGACTTGGTGCTTTGCTAGGAGTCGACCTTGTCTCATAAATCGGTAAACGTAGTACTTAGAACGTAGTACTTGGTACGTAAGTGATTCGGATACTCGACGACCGTATTTTACTACCAACTTATCCGGGGATCTCATGGGTCGCTTCCCGATAATCCACCGATGACGCATAACTCGCACTCTTGAATAATCTGGGATTATATAGAGGAGAGAGAAAATTAATCTAGGATTAATTACGGAGATATTTTATCTACGATAAAATATCGTCTAGAGAGAGATGACGATTAATTTGGAATTAATCGGTAATTAATATATTCGATATATTAAATGAAATTAGATTTCGACGCGGAATTAAAATTGGATTTTAATTCGGGCGAACGAATTATTTAGAATTAATTCGTTAGCGACGTGAATAGTGAATTCGCTAGGCGTAATCATTTAATTACGACGCGACGGAAAAATCGTTAATTGGAATTAGTGAACCCGAGCCCGAGTGTGATTGCGAGCGCATTCGTATTTCGAATTCGAGTGGGCGTCGCAAGTCGCATCAAGCGTCAAATCATTAGTCGCATCAAGCGTCAAATCACTTGTCACTTTGAGTGAAGTGACTTGACAACATGTCACTTTAATAAAGTTGATGTGAATAGTGATGGACATGATGTGCATAGTGTTTGCCTTTATTGTTTGACTTTTTAAATGCAAATTCAAGTGAAATTCATTTGAATTTCACACAAGTATATAACATATACTTCAAATGCAAATCAAATTAACTTAACACAAATTCATCTCTCTCATTCTCTCCTTCAAGCTCACGCCCAAACTGATTTTCTTCACTGGTTTGGAACCAGAAATGGCGTGAATAAAGGGAGGCCAAGAGTGGATTTTCATGGTGAAAATCCAAGTGCTAGCACACTTACGAGACTTGCGAAGGTGGTAGGGAGGTTCGCCCATGAGCCGGGATCCGTCGGACAGGCTTGGAGCTCCGTTTGTCATCTCAAAATTCTGTTTTTGGAGGCAGTGGACTGCTGCAGTTCACGCCCTTGGCAGTGGGGTTTTTCAAGTTTTGTTGCTTGCCGTGTCTCTAACCGATCGATGTGAGTATTCTGCTACCTCCGTTGATGTGTTCACACATGTATTTCATGTCTTGTTTGATCTTGGGACCTAGATTATTACCAACAGCTTGAACACGATTTTTTATCATGAATCATGCCTCTGAAATGTAGCAGTCGTCAGCCTCTGGTAACGTACAAGCCATCGGATTACCGAATTTGACAAATTCTCTCCCCTTCAAAAGGATTCGTCCTCGAATCCTCTTTAAAATCGGAATCTGGGATCTGTCTAGGCATGAAATTCACACCTATTTCTAAACTGCCAATTTTCAACTGACTATATACTCATATCTTAGCTATTCAACTCCTTATATTTTCCTTGCTAAGTTCCAATTGCTTATGAGCTTATTTCTTCAAGTTCTCATATCTCTACTTATCTATAAGGCCTAGGGCTTTCTAGATTACTGATGTTGCTACCGATGACTCTTGTACTTAAGATGTTAATTTTGAGTAGTTTTATAGTGGTCCTCCTCAATTGGCTAAAGATTTAGGATTAATAGCATACATTCTTGTGCTTAAACTATATTCCTTGTTATTGTCATCGACATTATTGATTCAATTCTGGCTAAAGTTCATGCTCTCTTCGTACTTTACTTTCGTTGTTACTATGAATTCGGTTGTTGTCATTCACACTAACTTGTCTTCCATATCTAGTTGCATGCTAGGGTATTCCTTTTTATTCTTTCCATAGTCTTGCTCTATCAAGTGACGTTAATCAGGTATATGTAAATGTACACAAACTTACAAATTCCATTCTTTTCCATTGATCATTTACGTAAATTATACATTGATATCTTACCCACTGTACTAAATGCAGCATTGTAGTACATCTATCTTCTCTATTCCATAGTATAATACACATCTACCAAACCACCCATACCTTTGGCTAAGGCCATCCCAAACCTGTGGTGGTTTGGTCAACTTAAACTATGGCTGGTTACTTTGTAGAGGTTCCGTGAGTTAAAACATAATAGTACTTTGAGTTCATTCCAATGTTGAGAAATCTTGTTGTAAGTATTTTTGTATTTGCTTACTTAATAACTTCTCTCATAACATCACATCTCGACAGTTTCTCCTCTAAACTTTTTTCTCTGTGTTCTTTTCGTCTTCTTCATACTCTATTCTATACTTGGAACTACAGTGACCTATATCTCTGTCTCCTTATCCGAAGGATATTTTTCTTTATATATCCCAGTTATATCTAACGCTGGTTATTTTGTATTCTCGTCGTTGCTTGACTACTAATTTATCTTTATATCGCTTCATTTAGACATTCCTAATTATTTTACTTAAAGTTATCTCCTTCTACTATTTTGTTCTTATACTAAGTTTGAAAGTTTCATTTTCGATCTTTTTCTACTATGGATTCACTTGTTTTTTAGAGTATCTTGAGGCAATCTTCGAGGTTTATCTTTGCTGCTATTGCATTTCCAATTGTGGTGATCTCCCAACTACCTACGTTGTGGTTGCATATACTACTCATTTATAAGCCTAGGACTCCCTTGTTACGTATCTGGTGTTGGCTCCTACCCTATAGTATTCTTATTAAAAACTATCTAAATTAATTTTTTCAACTTTACTCGTAAATCCCTTTGGGCCATTTGTCATACTACCTCTTACTGAGAAATTCCATAAGGTCCATGCTCTTTCAAACTCCTAACATACCTCCTCTATTATTCTTCCTTACCTAGTTGTGGTTTGTTACTTGACTTTTCTCCTTATCTTGGTTTCTTGAATCTCTTAAGTTATCACTTTCCTGAGAGTTCTGTTAGACAGTTATGACCCATAGCGTCACTGTTTGTAAAAGACATTGTGTTTTGTACAAAATTAACTGTGTAATAATGAAATTGCCTTTTACCGATTTGTGATTCATTTACTTTGATATATATAAATGGTTAAAAGTCCATATGATTAGTTCTAGATTGAGATGATATGAGACAGTATCAATCCATAAAGGTTTAATCATTAAATATCCCTAGTCATAGTATTATCGAGACTAGACATCGATAATGTGGAATAGACTAGTATTGCACTTGTGCACGTTATGAGGGCATAACGGCATAGTTCTCATATGTTTAAGTATAGGATACTTATGCAAGTGCGATAGGAGGTTGTGTTTTACCGATGGTACGAAAAACAGCTTCGCTCTGGACAGACCCCGCGGAATCCCATTGGTAGTATGTATATGTGTCTATGAGAGTCCGCTTCAGGGTAGGTGTATTTGGTCTTAACCTGAGACTTGCATCGCTAGTACTTGCGATAATCGGTAAACTTTGGTTTTGGTCATCCAGGGCTTTAACAGGTTCTGTGTACGCCTCTGCTGGGTTTATTGGGAATCGTAGTGTATTGGATGTGATATCAAGACGAAAGTATCACTTCAGACATATGGAGATGATGATCAAGCAGGGATTCAGAACTGGTTCTCTATAGTGTTGCAACCATCGGGATAATATGACAAGGTCATGATTATCCGATTCAAAGAGACTAGTTGCTTGATATCCGATATGTGATTCGTACAGGGCAGACACTATTCCAGCCTCAGGCCTTGCACGTGACATCCGATATTAGATCGCAATACGCAATGTTACGGTATACTACGCCTGATAAAGATCGTATATTCTAGTACGAATATTTCTGGAGAATTGGGTAGACATGGCGCTTTGCTAGAAGCCAACTTTGTCTCGTAAATCGGTAAAAATGTAGTACGAGGTACATATATGTTCGGATAGTCCGACGACCGTATTTACTGCCAACATATCCAGAGATCTCTTGGGTCGCTTCCCGAAGATTCACCAATGACGTTTGATTCGAACTTACTTAATCTGGGATTAATTACGGAGAGACATTATCTTGGATAAAGTACTATTTGAAGAGAGAGAAAGATTAATTTGGAATTAATCATTAAAATAATATATTTGATATATTATTCGGAATTAGATTTCGACGCGAAATTAAAATTAGATTTTAATTCGGGCAAACGAGTTAATTTAGAATTAATTCGTTAGTGACGTGAATAGTAATTTTACTAGGCATAATTATTTAATTAAATTTGATTTAAATAACATCACGACGAAAGTTCGTTAATTCGGAATTAGCGAACCCGAGCCCGGGAGTGTTTGCGGGCCCACTCGTATTCGGAATCGAGTGGGGCCCACATGTCACATCAACCATCACATCACTTGTCATTAAATTCACTTTTGTGTGATGGGTTTTAGTGATGGAGTGTACAACACTCAAAGGCAAGGAATGGTGATGGATTTGTGTCATATACCTACCAAAGGTTTGGTATATGTTTGACAATTATTTTGACACAAATATAAATTGATTTTTGAAATCAAATCATCATCTCCTCTCTCTTTCCTCTTGGCCGAAGCTGCAGTGGGGTTTTTGACTCTCCATTTTCTTCATTTTCTTGTAAAGTTTTGTGAAGAAAAGTGTGTTGTTTTTGAAGCAAATATTCACACAAGACTGTTCCACAATCTTCTATTACACAATGACTGCATAGGTCGGAGAGAGTCAGGAAACAGCCTGAGAGGTATGGGTACCTGATATCACCTCATGTAGATATCAATCTCATTTAGGATAACGAGCCGGCTACGTATGAGGAAGCGATACAAGATATCGATTCCGCTTTATGGCAAGAAGCCATGAATTCCGAGATGGATTCCATGTACACCAACCAAGTTTGGACACTGGTTGATGCACCAGAAGGCGTAAAGCCTATTGGATGCAAATGGGTCTTCAAGAAGAAGACTGACATGGATGGCAACGTACAAACATACAAAGCTAGGCTTGTAGTGAAGGGGTATCGTCAACGATATTGTGTCGATTACGACGAAACTTTCTCACCCGTTGCCATGATTAAATCCATTCCGATAATGCTTGTAATTGCTGCATATTTCGATTACGAGATATGACAGATGGACATTAAAACCGCTTTCCTAAACGGAAACCTTTTGGAGGATGTTTATATGCAACAACCTGACGGTTTTATCGTGCCTAGACTTGCAAACAAGGTTTGTAAGTTAAATCGTTCCATCTATGGACTGAAGTAAGCATCGCAGCCATAGAACCAATGCTTTGATGAGATCATAAAAGAATATGATTTCATTCAAAACGAAGATGATCCTTGTGTATACAAGAAGGTTAGTGGGAGAGCACTGACTTTTATTGTCCTTTATGTGACGATGTATTGCTAATAGGTAATGACATTCCCATGTTAACATCGGTGAAAGCTTGGCTTTCATTGAAATTCTCCATGAAAGATCTAGGAGAAGCAGCTTTTATTCTGGGAATAAAGATCTACCGGGATAGATCTAGAAAGCTGCTTGGACTTTCTCAGAGTAAATATATTGACAAAGTGTTGAAGAGATTCAACATGGATCAGTCCAAGAGAGGACTGTTGCCAATGTCACATGGCGTCTATCTATCTAAGGACATGTGTCCTAAAACTCAAGATTAGAGAGACAACATGAGTCGGATACCGTTTGCCTCGGCAATCGGATCAATCATGTATGCCATGATATGTACGCGACCTGATGTTTCCTATGCTTTGAGCATGTGTAGTCGCTATCAGGCCGATCAAGGTGAAGGTCACTGGATGGCGATTAAGAATATCCTAAAGTATCTTAGAAGAACTAAGGATGCTTTCTTAATCTATGGAAGTGGAGAACTTGAGGTAACTGGGTATATCGATGCAAGTTTCCAAACCGACAAAGACGACTATAAGTCGCAATCAGGGTATATATTTTGTTTGAATAACGGAGCAGTGAGCTGGAAATCTTCCAAGCAAGAGACTGTTGCCGATTCAACAACAGAAGTGGAGTACATTGCTGTAGCTGAAGCAGTAAAGGAAGCAGTTTGGATCCGAAAATTCCTAATTGGATTAGGAGTAGTTCCGTTAGCAGCTGAGCCTGTTCCATTGTATTGTGCAATAACGGGGCTATAGCACAGGCTAATGAGTCGCGGTCTCATCAACGATCCAAGCACGTTCTTCGACGTTTTCATCTGATTCGTGAGATTATACATCGTGGCGATGTGAAGGTAGAGAAGGTCGCATCAGATGACAACATGGCAGATCCGCTGATGAAAGCGATTCCTCAGCAAACGTTTGAGCGACATGTACATAGTTCAGGTATTAGATGCTTGAGTGACTGACTATAGGCCAAGTGGGAGATTGTTGGACAGTTATGACCCATAGCGTCACTATTTGTAAAAGACATTGTGTTTTGTACAAAATTAACTATGTAATAATGAAATTTCCTTTTATCGATATGTGATTCATTTACTTTTTTATATATAAATGGTTAAAAGTCCATATGATTAGTCCCGGATTGAGATGATATGAGACAGTATCAATCCATAAAGGTTTAATCATTAAATATCCCTAGTCGTAGTATTATCGAGACTGGACATCGATAATGCGGAATAGACTAGTATTGCACTTGTGCGCGTTATGATTGCATAACGGTATAGTTCTCATATGTTTAAGTATATGATACTTATGCAAGTACGATAAGAGGTTGTGTTTTACCGATGGTACGGAAAACAATTTCGCTCTGGATAGACCCCACGGAATCCCATTGGTAGTATGTATATGTGTCTATGGGAGTCCGCTTCAAGGTAGGTGTATTTGGTCTTAACCTGAGTCTTGCATCACTAGTACTTGCGACAATCGGTAAACTTTGGTTTTGGTCGGCCAAGGCTTTAATAGGTTCTGTGTACGCCTCTGCTGGGTTTATTGGAAATCGTGGTGTATTGGATGTGATGTCAAGACGGAAGTATCACTTCAGATATATGGAGATGATGATCACGTAGGGATTCAGAACTGGATCTCTATAGTATTGCAACCATCGGGATAATATGACAAGGTCATGATTATCCGATTCAAAGAGACTAGTTGCTTGATATCTGATATGTACTTTGTACGGGGCAGACACTATTCCAGCCCCAGGCCTTACACGTGACATCCGATCCTGGATCGCAATACGCAATACTACGGTATACTATGCTTGATAAAGATCGTATCTTCCAGTAAGAATATTTCTGGAGAATTGGGAAGACATGGCGCTTTGCTAGAAGCCAACCTTGTCTCGTAAATCGGTAAAATGTAGTACGAGGTACATACGTGTTCGGATAGTCACGACAGTATTTATTTCCAACATATCCATAGATCTCTTGGATCTCTTCCCGAAGATTCACCAATTACGTTTGATTCGAACTTAATTAATCTGGGATTAATTACGGAGAGACTTTATCTTGGATAAAGTACTATTTGAAGAGAGAGAGAGATTAATTTGGAATTAATCATTAAAATAATATATTCGATATATGATTCAGAATTAGATTTCGACGTGAAATTAAAATTAGATTTTAATTCGGGCAAACGAGTTAATTTAGAATTAATTCGTTAGCGACATGAATAGTAATTTTACTAGGCATAATTATTTAATTAAATTTGATTTAATAACATCGCGACGGAAGTTCGTTAATTCGAAATTAGCGAACCCGAGCCCGAAAGTGTTTGCGGGCCCACTCGCATTCGGAATCGAGTGGGGGCCCACATGTCACATCAACCATCACATCACTTGTCATTAAATTCACTTTTGTGTGATGGGTTTTGGTGATGGAGTATGCAACACTCAAAGGCAATGAATGGTGATGGATTTGTGTCATATACCTACCAAAGGTTTGGTATATGTTTGAAATTTATTTTGACACAAATATAAATTGATTTTTGAAATCAAATCATCATCTCCTCTCTCTTTCCTCTTGGCCGAAACTGCAGTGGGGTTTTTGGCTCTCCATTTTCTTCATTTTCTTGTAAAGTTTTGTGAAGAAAAGTGTGTTGTTTCTTAAGTAAATATTCACACAAGGCTAGCACCTTCAAGGAATCACAAAGAGGTGATAGGGAAACCAACTCAATGAGCTTGGATTCAAAGAACAAAGCTTGGAGCTTCACTATTCACCTTGGCCGAAACTTGTAGTTCTTGGAGGAGGAATTTTTGTTGCTCAACGGATCCACAAACCGATCGATGTAAGTGTGTTTCTGCCACTCTTCTTCTTTATTCATTCATGATTCATGCTTATATGATCTTGGGACACCTTATAGAAACCCAACAAGTTCTATATTTTACCATAAATTATGGCATCATTACTGAACCTTTAACTCAAGTTTTGATTTTTCACTAATTTTCCTCCTTTTAATACGGTGGGAATTCCATATAAGTCATAGATTTTACTTCTGAGGGTCTTTATATGCGTCACATACTCTGATCTGTTACTCCTTTCGAGTCTTTAATTTTATGAAGGTATTTAATTCTTCTATGAGGCAGGTCGTTTCTTCCTAAATTCAGCTAAATATACCGTGAATCTCAATAATTTTATCTCAAACAAAACATTACTATCTTCTGATCCATATGTAGATCATGTTAAGCTTCTTGGGTTGGCTGTCTTGCCGACTCTTGATCTATTTATCATGTCCAATGCTATCATTTACTTATTTCAGTCTTGGCTAGACTCTAATTTACGGGGTAAATACCTACTTTCTTGGGGACCTAAGAATATACGTATCTGTTAACTATCTAAGCTTAATGATGGTCTGATAGGGTATCTACACATTTAATAGGATCGGTGCTACTGGACAGCCAAAAGAAATATCGCTTGGACTGTTGGAATCCGAGTCAACTATTCCAAGTCTTAAGGTTTCCACAACTCTTATCAACTATGTTAAGGTTTCCATTTATGTTACATCCTTTGTGCTACACTGTCCATATGTCTGTATGCACTGAACTTCCTTGTTACTAGCCATATCATTCTTTTCTATTTCCACATCATATCTCTAGGCTCTAAGTCGTACTGCTGAGGCTACGTAGTGATCATTTCTTATGGGCTAATTTCTAGACTTCTGTCTTTTTACTCTTGTTATACGTTGCAGTTATGCCTTTTTAATTCTTATTATTTGTACTGGTACTCCTGTTAACTTTCGAATATCTCCATTCTTCCAGGTTTGTCTTTTTTGAACCTACAGTGACTTCTACAGACATTGGTCTATTTTATGGACTTCTCATAGTACCTCAACTCTCATGCTAACTTGCCTAGATTCTTGTACTATATTAGGTTATCTTTATATACACAACTAAAAGATGGAGTTTCACATCTCATTAAATGTTGATGTCATTATCTTGGTACTCTATGTTCTGGTAGAGCCTATCACTAATGTAAGGTTGGTATGAGATAGGCCCGGTCAAGACAATTTCCTTTATCAGTATCATGGAGAACTTGGGTAACTTAGGACCGTATCTCTGTTGAATTTCTTGACTGAGGCTAGTAGTCATTCGTCCTATGAGTTTCCTTTTAGATCTCTACTTCTTACTATGGATTTCGGTTATAGTATTTTGTCCTACTATCCGCACTCGTACTGTTGCTAAATTCTTAGTGTATTCAATCCTCATAGGTATGATCTTTTTAAACTTACATGTATTCCTACTAGTATTGGTCTGATTTACAAGTTCTCACTAGTTCTGTGAACTTGCTCATTTTGTATTAGATCGGGTTTTTAATTGTCTAACCTTAGAAGTCTCCTCGATCTTTCCCTAGGTGAACTATCCTTCAAAGTTTGTTGTCTTTTTCCTAAAATAGAACGATATGGGTACTATAATCTCCTCCCTTCTTGACGTCTCTAGTATATCAGGACTCTCATGTCAAATCCTGATCTCTTACCTTTCTTCTGCTTCTGATTGCCCTTTGCTATTCGGAGGCTTGCCATTTATGTAGGGTATACAAAGACTATTGATTTGGTTTGAATAAACTTCTTAAGGAAGGAAGAAATCTTGCGAAAAAGAGGAAACCTTACATATTCTATTTTCCTTTTACTATTATAAGCTCTAATGTTCTCTTTATCATCTATTTCTGTATTTCTCCCACTTATTGACTCTGGTTACTTGAACATCTATGTATCATTCCTTACTTTTCTTTCTAGCTTTCTCTTTCTCTTCCTACTTTCTTGGGTGAATATTATTATAATTTTACCGTCTATCTTCATAATTTTCCTCGGACATTTCGAAAATGAACCAGGGTAACAGCAGAAGGATTTACAAAGAACATAGTTACTTTATAAAGGAGGATATTCGAATAGTTCAAGAATTCTTACTAACTTGTCTATAGAACTTTGATGAGGTATTCGAGGATTGGATACTGGAGAGATAGCACCTCGTATACTAGTAGCCCGGGCATACTACGTATACAAGACTCTAGCACTTTGCCTACTACAGTCACTGACTCTCTTGACCATGCTTTGATACCATAAATGTAAAACCCACAATACGGAGATGCTACCGGCAAGGAATATGTCATCTTATCCCCCTACGCCTCTGACTCTTTGACAATTGATAATCTCATTTCATAAATAAACTCATGCATTGGACCAATGCCCTACTCACCATCATGCATAACACTCCTCATACTAAGTACTCAGTTTACTACACATTATAACTTTGACATTGAACACTTATGATGCATTTCATATATATTATTCACTATATAACATATATGATACACGACATTTCCTGACTCTGACTGAAATGAACTTTTTTTCTAACTTGACCTGGTGGACCGAAAACCCTAACGACTGCCATTAGTATCCATACCATTGAACTCGTCATCCGGGTAAGCCTGCAAAACAAAGAATCTGGGAGTGGGGGGGTCAGATCGTTTGAACGACTTGGTAAGTGGATACTAAAAATAACAAAACCATAGGTAAAATCCAAAATATATCCGTAAATAATTTTTCATGCATGCATCATCAAAAATATATCAAGAGCTCAGCGCCCTAGTCGTGCTCATAGACTAAGCAATGAACGAAAAACCCTTGTAGAGAAGGTAGCTGGTCCTACCATTTCAGATGGATTAGACCCTAATAAGCACCCTAACGGAAAAATATGATGAGTTTCAAAAACATAAAACATGCAACAAGTGCGGAGCGGAAACATATCATCAATCGATCATCTCAACGGAAATAAATAGATAGTTCAGAAATCATAAAAATAGCAAACGAGTGCTGAGACGGAAATATAAAAACATCATGCATATTCCTCATCGATTTAAAACCTCAAAACATGAAAATAATTTTTACAAAACATAAGTCAAGAAAACATAAAACAAAGCATCCACTCACAGATTCGGAACTTGTTGTTGACGCCTTGCGATGGTTGCATAACCGCATCTCCTAGTGATAATGTAGAATAAGCAAAATTCATTAGTACCAAAGTTGCTAATTATATCCCTTTATAACAAAATTTATTTGTTATTTATGATAACTCATCCTCGTTATGTTACTAATATTTTAGAGTGGTCTAATAATTTTTTCTACGCTCGTTCGAGGATCTCATAAGCTACTTCACAAAACTCCATATTCTGCCCTCTTTCCAGAAAAGTTCAGTGCACCAACATTGACTTTCAAAATTCGGTCTGCTTAATCGGAGGCTGAAATTTTAATAAAATACTCTTCAGGTGTCTATTTTATGTTGTTTTTTGCAGATGATGATTTTGATTCCTAGAACTCAAGTTATGGACTGAAGTTCATGGGCTATGCAACTGGAAAAACTGGGTACATGGGCAGTAGATAGCTCGGCTTCAAAAATTTGGTTCGGTCTCATCTTAAGTCCAAAAATTGTGAATTTTGGATATTTTACTCTCTAATATGTCTAGTTTATCTAGAATGTCACATTCTTGATTTCGATTACCATAACTCAAGTAATAAGCAAATAAATACAAACAGTTCAGAATGGACATAAACTAATGAAACTGCAAGGTAGCCAATTTGTACAAATTCGGCATAAATTCATATTAAGTCCAAAAATTTTGATTTTGAATATGTTGAATCCTATTATGTCTTGTTATTGTAGAATTTTATGGTGTATCAAAAGAATGTCTAGAATCCATTTAATGACGAAAATAGTGAGGTTTGTCTAGGTTGCACTTCTTAACAGAATCCACTGGTACTTGCCTTTACTCCCGGCCACCCATTTGACACACTCCATTTCAACACCATAACCCTTACTCATTCTAATGATCCCTAATTCAAGCAATCTTCTAGGGTATACTACGACCCATATCACACTCCCTAATCATTTCTTCACAATTATCACACTAATACATCATTATCATCATCCATTTTCACATAATTATTTTCTGCAACCAAACTAAAATTGCATGATATAAAATAAGATTTTTCTCACCACAAGATGAATTCAATCATTATCCATCTCCCTCTCTTCTAAGGCTTGTCTTGGGCTTGATTTTTCCTTCCTTCTAGCTTGTGGTGGTTTTATTTGAGTTGGTCTCTTTTTCCTTTCCTTTTTTTCTTCTTTCTTCTTCTTCTTCTTCTTCTTCTTTCTCACATCTCCCTCTCTTCTTTCTTCTAATTTGGGGATTGATGAATAGTTGTTGGGGTTTTGGGCAAAATATCTAGGTTACACAGCGAAATGAGGGAAAATGAAATTTTCCCATTTCTTTAATTTTTCTTTGGTAATTAAAATAAACTTATTTATTTTAATCACTTAATACTCAAAAACAAAAAATTTAACCCAGAAATCATAATTTCAGTAAATTACCATACAAACCCAAAACTTTTCATTTTAATGATTTTATTCCTAAGTTGTTCAAAACAAGTTTAGGTGATTTCCAATCACCACCAAAATGATTAGTACATCAAATATACATTAAAAACAGAATTCAGAAAAAATTTTAGTTTCCCATTAATTACAGAAATGCCACAAAACTTTGCATTGTTGATCATTTTAGTCATAATTTGTCAAATAAATAATTAGGTGATTCGAAATCACTACCAAACTGATTTATACATGTCAAATACATGAAAATACAAATAAAATTCAAGAAAATATTTTTTTCCTAAATTACCGAGTGGTCCCTCAATTTTTCAAGAATTGTACTTTAGTCCAAATTGGTTCAAAACCTTTCAAGATCAAGTCCAATCAACTCCAAAATTAATATACATCATATATACGTCATTAATTAACACATATATGAAAAGTCCCAAATTTGGAGAGGGTTATGAATCCTAATTTCTCAAAATTGTCCATTTGGCCAATTAACACCAAATTAATAAAATTCAACACTTTAATTCAATCCTTACTATACCAAACAAGTCTCACCACCATGAAACAACTCAAGAACAATTCTAGTTCATTTATGAGTGGCTAAGGAATTCTAGAATGGCTACCAAGTTATCAAATAACCAAAAGTAAGCTTAATAACACTTAATAAGATTTCTTTACTAAATACACATGCTAACACCTTTCATTCATGCCTTAAACAAACTTATTACAAACCCAAGAGAATAGAGAAAATATCACAACATCATATGTTGAAGTCTATATGCATAGAAATAATTTTTCAAGTAAAGAAAAGTATGAAATTACCTTAATTTTCAAGATTTTCTTCACAAAACTCTTTTAGTACTTAGGTTTTATCTCAAATCCCTTTTGTTTGTAATCTATATTTGAAGCCAAAAAGTGAAGCAAAATGAAAAAAAAAAATAAAGCTTAAAAGATAAGGGGTTGGGCGACTTACAGGGGCAAAATGAGAATTTTATTTTTTACAAATTTAATCAATATTAAATATGCCAAAAATCAAGTTGTCAACCATTTTAATTAATATATGCACAAATGTACCGATTAAATTTTTCCATATTAAAGTTAAAAAGATATTTATATTTAATTAATCTAATTAGATAATAAATAATTAGATAATTACAAATATAAATATCCAAATATATATATAATATTTACATTAAATATTCCATAATACATATATTTGTGACAATTGTCAAATAAATTATTTGACAATTAATTAATGTGGATTTAATAAAATCAAGTATTTAAATTAAATACACGTGAATTAGGAAAAAGCCAGAAAAACCCTTAGCGTGTATTTATTGTTTAACCGTTAAACGATTTATAAATAATCAATAATATTTATAAAAGTAGCCCTAGTGCTCTACGAGTATGTTTCATTATTGACATTCTAGATTCATGCATATCTGTCACGAAATCCAATTTCTTGTCCATAATCTACTCACCCGTAAATTATGACGACCATGGATAAACTTACTGAATCATATAGGTCGAGGTCATCACATACGTATAATCCCTCTGTCACTGGTATTTGTATTATCCCAGAGATATAGATAAAAATGTCAAATCTCTATAGGTATAATCCTGTTGACGATTCTATTAGCAATCTCTTAATAACACTTAGAACTTACTTCTACATTGTACCACGGACCCATGGATTTAACATATTGTTAATTGCACATTGAATACCTATATTGTAACATCCCACCTGAGCCAGGATGTTACCGGCAGGAGACAGGCTAATCCTGCCCCCATAAGCCTCTGATTTTGATGAAATTTCGGAATAATGTATGCAGAACATCATGCAACTTGGCTTATAGCCAACACCCGGAAACAACTTGCTATGCAATTCAAATCATATACAATCATCATCTAGGCCTCAGGCCTGAACTCAATGAACAAAAGTAAATCACTTGGCCTCCGGCCAGAACCCAAAATAAAACTATACTAATACATAACTCTTACATATGAGATACAAAATGCCAATACAAATACAAGGGGTCGTGAGGAATCAAAGACTCTCTTGACTGCAATTGGGGCGATCCACTGTCTTCAAAGTCTTCAATGAAATCCTGCGGCCTAAGTATGACTGCTACTGACCTGCAAAACTAATAAACTGGTTTGGTGTGAGTCATAAGACTCAGTAAATAATCATGCATGTATTCCAATAATAAAACTTCATATTTATATAAAATCTTAACTTATATATAGTTTTAATCCCCAATAAGAAAAGAAAACCTCAGCTGTTGAGTCAATTATCTTTCTTTACTTATAACTCGTATACAAAAACTCTATCATGAAATCTTACTAATGTCTTATCTCAACTTCCAATATGTATTCACTTATGCCCAATCTATGATCTTTATTAGCTTTACAAAGTCTTTATTTACTAATCTTAATTTTGAAATTTTGCTAACCTCTTTAACACTCACATTAACTTACTATTCGTCCATACTCCACATCTTCGACATATAATTGTTTATAAACTAATCTTAGCACAAAAAAAAAAAATCATATTTTTACCTTCCCTTAACTGTTACCTATGAACATTGGATATCTCGTACATACGCATTCCATCATACATGTAAAGCCATAAGTATACCTCTGATACTATTTATCCTGTGTCTGATCTCATGCATCACAATCACATGATACATATATAGTGCAATCAAAATTTATTATGTACTTAATTCACTCATTTACTTACATATGCTACAAATACTATATTTGCATGCAACAACTTGAACATGTATCTCAAACATCTATAATACGCATCAAGTTATTATATTCTCATCACGTTTCTGTTATGCTAACTTTAATATTTCTGTATACTCTTTGTTAATTCAGCTCAGACATCTATTATAACTTTATTTCTTCTTATTTTCTTGAAATATCATCAAATCGGTATTATAAAATATTCCTTGTATTCACATACTATTAACAACCACGTACTCACGTATATACGAGCATGTTATCCTACATCAATGCTTTCTAAAATACTTATTATATGTGGACATATGATATATATAAACATCAGTCATATACTTATATGAATGAGATCACGTTATCATGCATTAACATTAACTATATGCATCTCAGATGAATTACTAGAATACATGGTTTATAAACATGAATTGTAAACCATACTCAACTTTAACATGCTATGCTTTTAGAAAATACTTTTAGAAAACCCTTTCTGAAGAACTATTTTCTGAAAATTTCTTCCTGAAAACTCTTTGCTGAAAACTTTACTTGAAAACCGATTCCTGCTTAAAATTCTGTATCTCTAATAAAACTACTTTTTTTTCTGGAAACTTTCTTTTCTAAAAAGCTCTTTCTGAAATCTGAAAAACTGTTTCTAAAAAAAAATTGTTTACTGAGAATCTGAAAACTAAAAACTCTTTCTTGTACTTCTCTCTAAAATCGCTTTCTAAACTCTTTTTCTGAAAATTGAAATCTGAAATCTTTTTTTTCTGAAAATCGAATCTCCACCCGTAGGAGCATCTCTGCCCGTAGGCGCATCTCCGTTGTATGCGCATCTTTGCCCAAGAATATACCATCTGAGCGCTGAGGATCTAGGGGCGTCCCACAAGTCCTCCACATGTGCACATGTATATAAATCCGTCAATTCCAACAATGTACAACTGTGATGGGTCAAATCCCAAATCCCGAATCCATATGATTTCCGTCAATTCCATCTCTGTCTCATGCCCCGAAATCACGTAAAAACTACTGATAAATTTTTAAAACATAATTCAAATCTCAAAACTGTAAGAAACTTTTTGAAATACTTTTCTTTCAAAACATTTGAAACTATTCTTTGTAACACTTGGAATCTCAAAAGCATTCTTAGCTTTAACTCAATTTCTGAAAATCACAACCTATAAATATGCATATGCATTTCTTATACTATCATACATGTACCTGCATTCATTCTTACATACTTATGATACATTGAGACTATTCATGTACATGCAAACTCTATGCTCACACAAAACTTATCTTGATAGTCATATTTATTTATATACTTACATGCATATAAATCAACATGCTCAAGATCTCATTTACATATATTCATATGCACATATACTTTGTTCATTTAAACATGCATCGAGATACTTGTACACAAAACACATACCTACCATATACTAGCTTATTTATTTTTCCGTGCATACTTACCCGCTTTTGTACTAATATTTTTACTTCTTTACAATTTATCATTCTTTAACTTTGATCACATTCCCTAGGGTGTAGTTTCTACAACCCCCAAACCCAAATGTCCTTATATTATACTCATATATATCTGCCCACATTTCACGTACGCAATATACTTTATCATTTTTATACTTTCAAATTTTAGGCTTGATAATATCGTACTCGCATATAATCATATAGATACATATATATATATACACACACACACATTCGGTTCTCTGGTTATACATATACCAATAGAATTCCTTTACTATCTAAATTCAAACAAAATACATCACAAGTATTCATCGCATGGATTACTTACACCTATAAAATCATACACACAAACATAGTTGTTCTCCTCTTTTCTCACATATATATGTACCTGTACTAGCATACGTCTGCCTTTATCTAATTTGGGTTCATACATCTGATGCTTCTATAAACTTATACATAATAACATTTCTGTATATCATAAACATGATATTATTCATATGCTCTATCTATATATACTGGTTTATACCTACATATGTATCTCTTTACTTCTATATGCTCATGTTTATCTTTTGCTCATACATATGCTTATAAGTGATTGTTCTTATCTATATGTGTATATATACACCTGTCTTTTTCTCATACATTCATCTTTATATATATACAGGTTTCATGCATATAACTATATACAACTTTATTATATTACTAATTTTGAACAATGTTAAATCTTTTAAGTATTCGTAGCATGAGTTATTTACCTGGCTTTGCGGACACTCCTAACATGGATCCGATCGGTCAAAACAAGTAACAAAACACGGTCAGAACCGTTATTGGCGGAACTTTCTACTAATCTATAATAAACTTCCGGATCTTCCTGGAACACACGAATCATCTCCGATACTACAGAGGCAAATCTTACGGAAAGGTTTCCGCAAACACTATGGAAAGGTCTCGAACCCTCCGAACTCATCAAGAATGACTTAATTACTCTCGCAATTCCATATTTATATAATCTTCATAATTACGGTCATCTATGCTCAGTCGCGCGAGAAACTCTGTTTTACCGAAAACTCGCTAATTCTACCGGACCGATCTAATTTATTCTATTTCTGCCCGTATTCTACCACATGCATCGTTTTAACATATTATAACACATCCAATTCATTTCATGCTAATTCGCTACACTATGGAACTATTAGAAGCATCCGAATATAAATCGATAAACTTTAAAATAACACATTTTTAACGGAGAGTCGTACCGAAATTCCGAGGGCATATTCGGACTCCCAACGGCCATACGAACGTGCTAGTGTCGTCGAAATTCTGATTGAAGCTACTGTTCATCGTGAGTCACTATTCATCTGAATATTCCTTCCTTGTTTTGCATGCCACCGAGCATGGATCGGAAAAACCATCACCACCATCTCATAGTACTCATCGAGGCCTTCGATTTGGTAGGTGGCTCAGGCCGTGAAACGAACCGACGAACCGAGATCATAAAACCCATTCACGCCCCCTTATTCACCGTTTTCTCACCGTTCCCGGCGGTTCTTGAGGCGGCGCCGGCCACCGGCATGTGCGCCATGGCCGGATGCCGGTGGTCCACCGGCATGAAGCCGTCCGGTGGCCTCCAGCGCAACACTTTCTTCTTTCTCTCTCTTCTACGCCTCTCTCCATTTCTCTATATCTATTTTATTTTTTCCCTTGGAAATGATGATGATGATGATGATCATAATAATAATATAATAATAATAATAATAATAATAATAAAGATACAAATATCTCATTTCTGAGTTTACTAAAATGCCCCGCTAATTAGGGTAATTTTGGAAATCATAAATTTTGAAGCTCTTCTGGTACGATTTTCGAAAATTGTTCAACACGAAAGTTGTTCGTCTCGGAAAAACGAATCTGGTTGTTTAAAAAACAACTCAATCGGAGTTTGTTTACAATTTCTGTGACCGAAACCGCAAACTTTATGCATTTTACAAAAATTGTGTAACTGACTTTTGATCACATGCGTTTTCCAACACGACGAATATTCATAATATTTTATTCCACCCATATTCCATCACTTAAACACTTATCCGCTAATTTCGCTCTATTCCGGGACCGCAATTTCAGTCCAGGAACTTTTCCAGAATTATCCCGAAAATCTGGGATGATACATATGCTCTGTACATATAATTGACGGATACTATGTTGATACGCACAGGATATCCTGAGGATCAGTCCACACCCATGAACAGGCGGAGCTCTGATCTAAATAGATCAGTGATGTGACTACCATCAAAGTATGGAGGATACCTCATACACCCATAGTGGTATCTCAAGTCGAAGGACCACTATGCTCACTCTACCCGAGAATATTTCTATTGACGTTGGTGTACCATCTATTAGGAAATCTTCGATGAGTAGTGTTTATCCACTATAATCACCTACACATCTATACGAGTCTCCCCAGACTCATAGTTCATTGGGATAAACCATCGGACCAAGTCTCGATATACGACGTATACTGGTCTCATCAGATTTTACTAACCGACCAGTGTTAGTAAATCTTGACCAAGAACTTTATTTGATAATATACTTCTAGTAGTGTCACTTCCCAATGTCAATTACAAAGTACTTTGTAACTGCGCACTACATTATATATTATCGGGTTTTTTTTTCTAATATATACATATCACTAAATTATATTTAGTTTCAATCTAATCATAATTTTTCGAATATATATATATATAACCAATAACATAAATACGATCCGGATTAGCACTCCGAGCACCAAACCTAACAATTTCTCCTACTTGCTCTAGTGCCAATCCATAGTATCATATGAACATCTTAATATGTATTACATACGCATGGTCTTTAAGAACTGACCTGGTACTCAAGAGGTAGGCAACAACAAGTAGGCCCGCTATAACATATTGAGTTTCTCTAACAAACCAAAAACGCTTCCTTTAAACAACATCATCCATATTTTGTATAAACTAAGTTATACATCAATATGACTCAAATGCCATATCAATATTGTGCCATATCTATAGAAGTTTCCAAGTATTTAAGGATCAGGTCCTAAATACTATGCAGACAACCGCAAACACAACACCAATATCAAAACTTCTAATTTATAAGGTCACTTTGTAACTTCATAAGTCAATACTTCATAAGCTACAATTAATTCTACTTACACAGTAGAATCATTAGTGACACTGCCACTGTATCTTTTCCTACTCTATATGACATAGACATTCTAACATCATAATTAGTCTCAAACTAATTAGACCCTCGTGGTTGCAGACTATATTCTCCATAAATAAGAAACTCGTTCTTAATATCTCAAATATAACAAAGAACTTGTTTCATACACATCTTATGGTCTATAGCATATCAAAATAGTTTGTAATAATTACGACTAAATTGATGTCTTTTAGTCGTACATTATTATAGTCTGCATTACGTCATCATCTTGTGGTGCATAAGATTGTTTAGACATTCTAATCAATTTCTCTTTCGAGTAAGGAATCATCATTTATGAAAGATAAATACTATATACAATAGATCATAGATGATGCAAGACTAATAAGAGTATCTCACAAGTCTCTTATTTTATATTATATATAAAATCTTATATCAAATATAACAAAGACTACTACTACTGCTTTTAAGGAGAAAAGAAGACCTAGGTAAACCTTTTACCTTATAAACATCTCATTATTACATTAATAATGTTAATGTCGTTAGGATATACAATACTAGAGAGAAATTTGTACGCTCCCACTAACCCTACCACATATATGTATTTTCTATGCTTTGATAAAATCAGACAATCTGACTGTTATCAAAATTAGAAAACATAAATTTCCAAAAAGCTTATTTGAGTCTACAATAGACTCTATAAGCTAGTATATCAAACTCTGATCTTAGCAGAATACAAACTCCAGGGCCATTCTAGATTGAACTCTTCAAAAAAAGAAAATACAATGGATCTCTTATTCGAAGAAACCATTCAGGAGCGCCACTTTGTATTTTTTAGCCAAAATATATAGTTTAATATTAACATTAACCAATAGATCTTTAATTGTTCAATTAGTATGAGTCGAGACAAGTTTTTTTAGAATCTATTATAGATTATTGAGTATAACCTTTCTCACTGTCATACTATAAAGGTCAAACCTTTAATAAGCTCACTTTGCTTTTGCTGCGTAAATAATTTACACATTTTATAAATGATTCATAATAAAAGCTTAATCAAGTTCAAAACTGGATCCAGTAAGTTACAGACAAACTTAAATCTATGATTCAATGCTAACTTCTGAAATCGATATCAAATATTGCTCCCACTACAAGTTAAAGAATAATTTTCTTCAATAAGAAAACATCAGAACCATTAAGTATCAAATACTTCGTAAATAATTCTGACATCCTATTGAACTTTTACGGAAGATGTTTTAGGGTCTTTTCTTCTTATTAATTACATAGTTCCATTTATAGTTTATCACTCTCACAATTAACTTTAATAAGTCAAGTCTTTTCTACAATCATTAACATCTAATGTTATACACCAAGTAATAAAATAATTTTATTACTCGGGATCATAGAAAAGATATTTGATCAATAGAATTCAATATTCTATTAAATAGAATAAATGATAAACTTTTACTCGTACTTCTGATGAGCAAGTATTTTTCAATCATATAACCATTATACAAAAGAAAGATTCAAATCACAAACGTTTCAAGATTCAAATTTTATACTTATACATATCATATACGTAACTGTAGAAACTAATGGAACCTTAATTAAAAAGACAAATTAGAGTTACTGGAGTATATCCCAAGTATCGAAAATAATTCGGTAACACTCAATATCAAGCAAATCAAATCATATAAGATTCAATTCTTCCCACTAACCAATTCTATCACAATGGAATTGTAGAAGAATCATATTGAGTAAGAATCATATTTATTGAATAACCTTAGAACTAATTGACATAAATTCATATGTTTGATAATATCAAACAACTTTGAAAAATTCAAAGACTCACGATTAATTTTAATGATATAGTTTTTCAAAACTTCAAATCGAATATCTTTGAACCAGTCAAAATATTCTATTTCCTTTTCATCAGAACATATTAAAAGCTCTCGAACAATTCAGACGTTTAATATGTTGTAACATCCCCGACCTGGGAGATGTTACCGGCAAGGGATAGAAATGCTAACCCCATAAGCCTCTGTCTAAGTAACTGTGTTCTAAGCTATGCAATGTCATGCAAGGAACTATAACTCAATTTAAAATATTTTTGTTTCTCATATCTGTATACGGACAATACTTTATCCTCACACGTAACAACAGATACTTATAAAGACCCATACTTTTCTAGTATATACATGAAACTTTATACTGACACTGGCTGAACTCTCTCATGCAACAAGACCCGATGCTGGTGGACTCCAACCATGGTGCCTGCATCAGTATCCATCCTCCCGAGTTTTTCCTCCTGGAATCCCTACAAAACAACTAAAAACTAGTGGGGGGTTAGATTGCTATACAATCTAAGTGAGTGGACTAAAACCGAAAACTGAAGTAAAAGTCTTTTAACTTTAAAATCATACTTTTAGAAATATCTTTTATAGAAACTCTATTTCTTCTGAAATCTGTTTCTGAAAATTATTTGCTAAAAAAAAATATGGATTCTGAAACTCTGAAAATATTATACTGAAAATCTGAAAAACTGTGTACTAAAAGTCTGAAAACTGAAAACTGCTCTAACGTCCAGGACCATAACTTAACTGGACGTCTCTCTACAACACCCAGGACCATCACTCAACTGGGTGTACTTTAGAACTAGTGGTAACCTACGTCTAGGACCATTACTCAACTGGCAACGTAGAGCTCTACACCTAGGACCACCATAACTCAACTGGCAGTGTAGCCACCAAATTATGAAATTATAATTTCGGGACCATGTAGTCCCTAGTCCTGCTCGAGAATCTGAGAGCGTCCCCTCAGTCCTCCACATGTGCACATGCTCTCTGTATCCGTCAATTCCAACTGTGTCTGAAGTTATATACTGGGGTGACATTTTACCTCATGCCCCGTAAACCATAAATCTCAAGTTTAAAATGTGTCCTTTATAAATCACAATTATCTGAAAAATGACTATAAATAAATAGAGGCTAACGCCCTACGTGTTGGAAAAGTAAGTCTGGATTTATAAAGAACAAGTAAACCAATCAATAAAATCAGTTTAAAGAAAGAGTGTCCACTCACAGTGATAATTTTGGCTGGCACTGGATCCTTGATTGAAGGGCACAAGAAAGAGTGTCCACTCACAGTGATAATTTTGGCTGGCACTGGATCGTTGATTGAAGGGCACAACAGTTCCTGCGAGTAATCTATGATCGGAATTCGATTAGAATTAATCTTAGTGAAATAACCATGATTTCTTTAAGGATTCATCTAAATACTATATACTCAAGACTTATGATCTTTATAATTTGATGTAGGTCGTGTGTATGAATCGATACAAGTCTGTAAGGTTGATTTCTAATGCGTCAGGTAAAACTGGGGGGTTAAAACTGACTGGGTATCATTTTTGGCCTCGCATCGCGACGTAGGAAGGAATGCGCATCGTGACGCGCGATGCCTAGAATTCTGTCTTCTTCTTCCCTTCGCATCGTGACGCTAAACCTCCCGGAGTCGCGACGCTACTGCGATTTCCAGAATCTATTTTTGCTCTTCCTCCTCTTCCAAAACCAAAATTTCTTAATCTTTACTCCATTCTAACCACTCCAATCTATCAACCAATAACTCTTATATCATCTAACACATCAATAAACATACATTAATCTTCTTTTACATCATTATTTAATCTTTAGTCTCTTCAAATCATTTTCAACATATAAAACCCAAAAATTTAACAAGCTTTAATCCATTTCTCTAAACACACAATCACATCCCCCAAGTTAATAATCTCATCAATTGTAACCCAAAAAGTGATATCATCATCATCAAATCATTTATACCATCAAAAACCAAAAACTCAAAATTTAGGTTATGGATTCTTACCTTACTTTCTTGATTTCCAACTCTTCTACAAGGTCCCATGGATGCTAAACTTCTTTGCTTCTCTTTACTTTTTCTTCTTTCTTCTTCTTTCTCGCTCTTCTTCCTCTTCTTATCTTCCTTTCCCTCCTTTTTTCCCTCACGGTTTTCTTCATTTTTCTCTCCCTTCCATTTTATTTTTTTTGTATTTGGTAATAGTGAATAGTTTTCCCTTTTATAGTAGGACCCAATTGATAAAAGAAAATTTTAGAAACATCTAGAGAAATGGAGAAGTTTAAGATTCTTATCACTTTGGTCCGATTTTACTATTCATCTAGATTTTGACTTAGTTCTGGTCTGAATTTGTAAAATATTTAACGCGGAAGTTGTAGGTCTCGGTCTAAGCTTTCCGACGATATAAATTCATAAATTTCTTTCTGAGTTTGTATGAAAAAGTTATGCCTAAAATACTATATATAATATAAAAGGGCATACGGTACAATTTCTTCTCGGGACCTCAAGAAATTTACCGATCGATCCCAAAGTCTTTTTTCATAAAATATATTGAGTCCCAACATGATTTATTTTACATTTCTTTTTCCCGTACGTACTAATATCGTCATAAAGAGTAGTATTATCTACCGGTCGTTACAAATTCTCCTCTCCTTATATAGGATTCGTCCTCGAATCCTCTTGGCGTCTAACTCGTGGTTTCCTTGATTTTCTTGTTTCTATCCTTTGCTGGCTACCTAATCCTTCTTTTTAGGTCCTCGTTCCATAATAATCCTGCTAAATACTTTTGACTATTGTCCTTCTGTTCTTCCGTTATTCCTCATACTTTTGTCTCTAAAATCTCTTCTTTATAGACTTTCATTCATGCTTCATGATTCCTTATCGTGAGCAAACTCTCACTAGCTGGTTTCTTGGTTTCCATCGAGGATTCTAACATCTAAACACCACTACCTAATATTTTTCCATTCCACTTGTCCATCTTGACCTTAGAATTATTTCATGCATTCATTGTATCTCATCGATTCCTCTTTCCTAGTCTTTTCTTGAATTCCCTTATTCTTTACTTCATTTTATCGACTAGTATAGACTTCCTTGGTCTATTTTGTCTTTCTTACTTTGAGTTTTCTCTTTACATACTCATTACAGTCTTTAGTCCTTGTCATTCCTTGATTACTATTTTGTCCTAACCTGGCAATTTCCTTTCCGTCTTCTCAAAGTCTTATCTGATCATCTGCAAACTACATTTGATCTTTTCTTTTCTATTCTTCTGTCTCGCGTCTCTCGACAGCTGCTTTGTATTAACTTATGTTGTCGTTCCCGCGCTATAATATAAACCTACCAACCCACCCATAACCCGCGGTTAAACCATCCCAAACCCGTAGTGGTTTGGTCTCTTTAAGCTAGGGCTGGGTACCTTATGCATCTCCCTATCAACTTTTTTTTCTTAATATTCTTGTCATCCTCTCTTTATTTTACTAAGAGCTTACTTGGTCTACGCTTAATTCTTGGACTATATCTTATAGATCTCAGTTATCGATCTTTCTTTGTTATTCTTTTATATCCATTTGTCTTCTCTTATGCGATCGCAACTAAGTATATTACCTTCATCACATATTCCATATTAAAGTAATCTTATTGTCCTGGTCTTTATATTACATTACCTTTCTATCAATATTTATCTTGTATATTCCTTACTATTTGTTATTACTTTTGGCTATCTTGCTTTTCATACTAGTATCAACTATCTTGTTGATTTACTTCTCTGCTCCATTCTTTATCTGCACCTACCATAGGTCAGAGCTTCTTTCTTTTCCTGAAGGCTGCCCGATCTCATATATCCTTGGTTATCCTTAACGCTATCATTTACCTCTTATCATATACTTGGTTATTATTTCTTCTCTTGTTACTTTATCTAATGGTTCTACTTAGCACTATCACTTGGACTATATTTTTTCTTTTCTTATCATCACTACTCTTGTACTTGCTCCTGGAGTATCTCAAGGTTATACTTCTGTCCTATTTGTTATTGGTGTCATTCAAGGGTTGGGATGGTGGGGACTAATCTCATACTCTCGGTGCATTGATGGTACAACACTTTTCTTTTGGATACTACTGTAATCTTTTTGTTATCCTCTTTATGGGACTCATTTTCTATTAAGGCTTCTTCCTCATTCTAGTCATTCTCCTTTTACTCACTTACTTTTCTAAGAATTGTTCCTACTAGTTTACTACGAGCATTCCTTACTTAATCTCCGACCTATATACTATCCTTATCCTATGCTCCTTACTTTTCATTCTTTATGAGGTCCTCATTATAATCTATGTTCCTCTAATCTTTCTGATTCCTTAAAGGTCTCTTCTTAATGTTAGTCTCTCGATTCCTTATTCTTTGATTCACGCACTTCATTCTTCCTAAAATCCTTCTTAATGCCATAAGATCTTTGATAAATTGGTTACTTCATTTTCTATGAATTATCCGCTATGTACTTCATACTTGCTTCCTTTGTAATATCCCTCTTTATGGTCCTTATCTAGCCTCTTTTATTTGCTTTCCTTTGCTAGCTCTTTCCTTTACTAAGCTCTAAATTCCCTTAACCATTTTCGATTCTCTACTAAATCTTTCTACCATTTCAATTTCCTTCCTTGTTAAACGCCATGTTCAATTCCCAGTAATACCATAAGGTCATTTTTATGTTAATTTCCATTATTAAGTTCGAAGATCCTACAACTATCGTTGATCCAATCACTTCCTTGTTCCTCTTCACAATTCTCACATCATTTGTATGCTTCATTTCCTTCAAATATTTCTTACTATTAAATCATTGTAGTTTATTTCTTTATTTTGAGTTTTCAACATCTTGTTCTTGCTATAAACCTTGTTTTGACCACTTTGTCATATCATCCATACTGATGCTCTTATCACTGCCTTGAATACCTCCAACCTTGTTGATTTATTCTTATATTTACGCTTTCCTATGAATCCTTACTAACTCAGCCCATCTATGGTTTATATGATATCTGACTTCCTTAATCTGTGAATTTTCTTAAGCGTCTCTTTCTTTATACTCTCAAAACCTCCTTGATCTTTCTCCTAGATAGACATTCCTGTCAAAATCCTTTTTATCCCTTAAATAGGACCACATTGGGTTTCTTTCACGGTTATCCATACTAATATAGCATGTCTTCATTTTCACTAATTCTCTTCTTTATGCCTTGAAAATTTCTTTATCCTCGTTCTTGTACTTTATGTCCTGATGAAACCCATAGCTCATGTAAAGTAGGTATGAGATGGAATCTATCAGGATAACTTCTTTAACTAGTATCTTGAAAGAATGAAAACCTAGGCAGGTAAAAGTCTTATCCGTTGGATCTATTGACTATGAGGAACTATCTGCTATTCTAATTGCCATTTCATTTTGTTTATCTATAACTGAGTTTCGAAGGACCTAAAGTCCTTCTTTCTCTATTGGAACCTTGTGTCCATTTAAAAGTTCCTTGATCATCCTTGATTTTCTCTCTTATTCAATTCTTATAGCGGTCCTTGGTTAACCATAGGATTTGCTATTTACACGGTATAGTTTTAAGAATATCGAATCATCTTAGAAGATTTCTTCTAAGTATGAGGGGTTATCTTTCTTATTGAAAGAATCTTTTCTTTGATCTTTTACTTACTATTCCGTCTCATTCTTACTTTGTTTATCTTTACTACTAGTCTTGGTATTATCCCTATTACTTAACTTCTTGTCTCTAATTCATATTTTCATGGATCCCTTCATTTCTCATCTGTTTCTATTTCTTTATCTATTTACCTCTCTATACCTTACTTTTACCTTCCATATCCATACTCTCCATCCTTGTTGTAGGTTCTACTATGACACTTTATTTTACACCTCATATTGCTGCTTTGTCACTTCTACCTCTCTTTATCCTCATAGGTTTATCCTTATACATTCTCATGGATTTCTACTTGACTTTAGACTAATCTACCTTCCAAATTCTTGGGTGAACTCTTGTCAAATCCCTTATGGTCATCTTATACCTATAAGATAAGTTCTATCAAAGTAACCCCATTATCTGGTGTCATTATTGAGTATTGAAGGCTAGATGGTTCAGGGTTTCGTCTTCATCAAATTTACTGAGAATAAGGTAACTAATCATTTCTACTACTTACTTGAGAATTGAAGTTGAAGTTTTGGGTATCTAGAATCCTTTTTGGGCATCTAAATCCATTGGGGCTTTCAAGACTATCCTGAATTTCTTACTTCTTTTGTCTCTTTGACCATTCTTCGTTACTCGGAAAGTTCACTATCTATGAGAGGACTTCAAAGTCTATTTAATTACTTGGAAGGATTTCTAGAGAATGAATGGGATCTTAATCGTGCTAGGCAACTCTAATACTTGTTGGTGCTTTCGTTACTTTCTTTGATTGCTATGAATTCTAGTGTTTTATTTTCCACTCTTATTTCATGTCCTTTATTTGTCTTATTTCCTTTCTAGGTTTATCTTTCTCTTCTACCTTCCAAAGTGGATATCCTTAGGCTTTTCTATTTCCTTCTATCTCTTTACATATATGTCTAAAACTGGTTTAGATTTTTAGGTATCTTTCCTTCTAGTCTCGTCTTTTCTCACCTTTCTTTGGGACTTATCAATCTAGTTTCCTAGCTTATTCGGAACTTCAAAAAGTAATCTAAGATGACTATGGAACAACCCTTAACTAGAGTGAGGAAAAGGAATTCAAGTAGCTGGGATATATTTACTAACCTGTCTGAGAAGCTTTGAGGACGTACTCGAGGATCGGATACTGGAGAGGTAGTGCCTCATATACGGGTATCCCGGACATACTACATATACAAGACCCCAGCACTTTGCCCACTGCAGTCACTGACTCCCTAGACCATGCTCTCATACCATCTTTGTAACATCCCCGACCTGGGAAATGTTACCGGCAGGGGATAGCAATGCTAACCCCATAAGCCTCTGTCTAACTAACTGTGTTCTAAGCTATGCAATATCAAGTAAGGAACTATAACTCTATTTAAAATATTTTTATTTCTCATATCTGTATAAGGACAATACTTTATCCTCACACGTAATAACAGATACTTATAAAGACTCACACTTTTCTAGTATATACATGAAACTTTATACTGACACTGACTGAACTCTCTCATGCAACAAGACCCGATGCTGGTGGACTCCAACCCTGGTGACTGCATCAGTATCCATCCTCACGAGTTTGTCCTCCTGGAATCCCTACAAAATAAATAAAAACTGGTGGGGGGTTAGATTACTATACAATCTAAGTGAGTGGACTAAAACCGAAAACTAAAGTAAAAGTCTTTTAACTTTAAAATCATACTTTTAGAAATATCTTTTATAGAAACTCTATTTCTTTTGAAATATGTTTCTGAAAATCTGGTTTCTGAAAATTATTTGCTAAGAAAAATATGGATTTTGAAACTCTGAAAACTTTATACTGAAAATCTGAAAAACTGTGTACTGAAAGTGTGAAAACTGAAAACTGCTCTACGTCCAGGACCATAACTCAACTGGACGTCTCTCTACACCCAGGACCATCACTCAACTGGGTGTACTCTAGAACTGGTGGTACCCTACGTCCAAGACCATTACTCAACTGGCAACGTAGAGCTCTACACCCAGGACCATAACTCAACTGGCAGTGTAGCCACCAAGTTCTGAAATTAGGATTTCGGGACTCTGTAGTCCCTAGTCCTGCTCGAGGATCTGAGAGCGTCCCCTCAGTCTTCCACATGTGCACATGCTCTCTATATCCGTCAATTCCAACTGTGTCTGAAGTTACATACTGGGGTGAGGTTTTACCTCATGCCCCGTAAACCATAAATCTCAAGTTTAAAATATGTCTTTTATAAATCACAATTATCTGAAAAATGACTATAAATAAATAAAGGCTAACGCCCTACGTGCTGGAAAAGTAAGTATGGATTTATAAAGAACAACTAAACCAATCAATAAAATCAGTTTAAAGAAAGATTGTCCACTCACAGTGATAATTTTGGCTGGCACTAGATCATTGATCGAAGGGCACAACAGTTCCTGCGAGTAATCTATGATCGGAATTCGATTAGAATTAATCTTAGTGAAATAACCTTGATTTCTTTAAGGATTCATCAAAATACTATATACTCAAGACTTAAGATCTTTATAATTTGATGTAGGTCGTGTGTATGAATCGATACAAGTCTATAAGGTTGATTTCTAATGCGTCAGGTAAAACTGGGGGGTTAAAACTGATTGGGCATCATTTTTGGCCTCGCGTCGCGATGTCGCGACGCTATTGCGATTTCCAGAATCTGTTTTTGCTCTTCTACCTCTTCGAAAACCAAAATTTCTTAATCTTTACTCCAATCTAACTCATCCAATCTATCAACCAATAACTCTTATATCATCTAACACATCAATAAACATACATTAATCTTCTTTTACATCATTATTTAATCTTTAGTCTCTTCAAATCATTTTCAACATATAAAACCCAAAAATTTAACAAGCTTAAACACACAATCACATCCCCCAAGTTAATAATCTCATCAATTGTAACCCAAAAAGTGATATTATCATCATCAAATCATTTATACCATCAAAAACAAAAAACTCAAAATTTAGGTTATGGATTCTTACCTTACTTTCTTGATTTCCAACTCTTCTACAAGGTCCCATGGATGCTAAACTTCTTTGCTTCTCTTTTCTTTCTCTTCTTTCTTCTTCTTTCTCTCTTCTTCCTCTTCTTCTCTTCCTTTCCCTCCTTTTTCCCTCACGGTTTTCTTCCTTTTTTTCTCTCCCTTCCATTTCATTTTTTTTTATTTGGTAATAGTGAATAGGTTTTCCTTTTATAGTAGGACCCAATTGATAAAAGAAAAATATATAAACATCTAGAGAAATGGAGAAGTTTAAGATTCTTATCACTTTGGTCCGATTTTACTGTTCATCCAGATTTTGACTTGCCCTTTTGACTTGGTTCTGGTCTAAATTTGTAAAAATGTTTAACGTGGAAGTTGTAGGTCTCGGTCAAAGCTTTCCGACAATATAAAATTCATAAATTTCTGAGTTCGTATGAAAATGTTATGCCCAAAATACTATATATAGTATAAAAGGGCATACGGTACAGTTTCTTCTCGGGACCTCAAGAAATTTACCGATCGATCCCAAAGTCTTTTCATAAATATATTTGAGTCGTAACATGATTTATTTTACATTCATTTGTCTCGTACGTACTAATATCGTCATAAAGAGTAGTACTATCTACCGGTCGTTACATATGTGTTCTTTTAGAAACACGTAACTAAGTCATGATAACTCATTAACTAAGTTATGAAGTAAATAAAACTCTCCAAGGTAATTTCTAATTCATAAAACTACATACATCTAATGTATTAGTTTAATAAATCTGTGGTCTAATGACAATCATTGGTTAAATGAGAATCAATCACTTCCTAAATACAATCTTCATTAAATGGATAATGATATGTGGTGTGATCTCGTATCAGACCATCCTTTACTATACAGAATAAGCATTTAATGTTTATGTGATAATCTCATAAAGCACTGTTCTAAGTTATTTAGTTAACCGAATATTTTTCTTAATGTTTATCTCTACATCAATGACACTACTAGTCGTTTAAAAATATATAATAACTGTTTATAAAGAACAAGTAACTATCATATAGTCACAAGTTTTGATATCAAATTTCAAAACAATCATTAAATAATATTTTAAATAACTAGACGGGAGATCCGATATCTAATACCTATAGTTGTCGTATTATGAAAATCGATATTTCCTATTCACAACTATACCCATCTCCTTTCTTTAGCTTTATAATTTACCTTCAACTATTCACAACAGTTGTAAATAATTGATTAGCAAACTGTGTCAGACACATTACCTCTAAAAGTCATTAAAGCCAAGAAATGTCATTATCAGATAAACAAATACCTAATGGCATTTTCTTAATGTCAGTCAAGAATCTCGAGAAATGAACTAATTCACGTCAATTCTTACTACAAAAGAAACTATTATCTCTAAACTATTATATCCTAAAACAGATATCTATTTATATTATTTATCATGACCTAGAAACTAAGTCACTAACCATCTTGATTTTTCAAGAAAATCGGAACAACAATTCCCGATGGGTTTAACTAATCTAACAATATCGAAACCTACTTTAAATCTAGAACCTATTCTAGAAATCTGTAACCATAAGGAAAGATAAAAAACATATACAAATAATATGCATGCAGTGAATTAGAAGTTTTAATTCTATCAGTATAATAGAATAAAGGAAACATAAGCAGTAATTTTTGTAATATTACACACTGCTTTGGTTATGGTATTTTTAACCAAGTAGTGCCTCCCACTTTTTTTATGTAATACCGTAATCCCCAACGGAAAATAGGAATTCAATGACTAAGTTGAATTCCATAGTGAGAGGTGGACCCTATGAATATATTTCGACTCACAGCTTTGACACGTTCTCGCATATATATATTCATTATGTTGACAATTCATTGTCAATCACTCACTAGTGACTCCTAGGTTCCGGTCCTGGTCATTTTTCATTGTGACAGCTTTGGCACGTTCACAAAGAGGCGTACCAAGGTTAAACTTGTTAGTGATAAATTCAAGATACTTACGTAGTCCTGACAGTTTTGGCACTTTCAGGATTTTCGCTTTCGCTTTCGCTTAAATTTATCTAGTATCACATATACATTCGGTATGGATAAATTTCTATCAATTATACCCTCACTGTTTTGGCACTTTCTCGAATGCATCCATAGAATAGATATCCAAAAATCGTATTGACAAGACGGACCAAGAAATATGCATCCAATACATATTATTTTAAAACCTTATTAATTGGGGATTTTCCACAAAGATGTTACACATTTAATTTAATCAAATTAAATAAATACAAGCATTCATAAAGTAAAGAAAAAAAATTAACATTGAATTTAAAGGCATATTCATATCATGTATTGAGGTTCAGACAAGCTCTAATACCATTTTGTCGGGGTTTTAGGTAAAATATCCGGGATACGCAACGAGAATATCAAATTTTCTCATTTCCTTAATTTTTCGTGGGTAATTAAAATAAACTTATTTATTTTAATCACTCAATACTCACAAACAAAAACTTTAACCCAGAAACGATAATTTCAGTAAATTATCATACAACCCCAAAACTTTCCATTATAATTATTTTAGTCCTAAGTTGTTCAAAACAAGCTTAGATGATTTCCCATCACAGCCATAATGATTTGTACATCAAACATATATTAAAAGCATAATTCTGAAAAATTTTCCAGATTTTTGAGTAATTACAGAAAGCCATAAAAGTTTACATTTTGATCATTTTAGTCCTACTTTATCAAATACATAATTAGGTGATTCTAAATCACTATCAAAATGATTTATACATGTCTAATACGTGAAAGTATAAATTAAAATTCAAGAAAAAAAATTCTCCTAATTTTCTGAGAGATCCCCCAAGTTTCCAAGAATTGCACTATAGTCCAAATTGGTTCAAAACCATTCAAGATCAAGTCCAATCAACACCAAAATTAATATGCATCATATATACATCAGTAATTAACACATATATGAAAAACCCCAAATTTGGAGAGGGTTATGAACCCTAATTTCTCAAAATTTTCCAATTGGCCAATTAACACCAAATTAATAAAATTCAACACTTTAATTCAATCCTTGCTATGCCAAACAAGTCTCACCACTATGAAACAACTCAAGAACAATTCTAGGTCATTTATTAGTGTCCAAGCAACTTTAGAATGGCTACTGTAACATCCCGCGTAAGCCAGGATGCTACTGAGTTTCATGGACGCCTTCTCCGGGTACAATCAGGTCAGGATGCATCCTACAGACGAGGAGAAGACAACCTTTATCACTGATCAAGGACTATACTGTTACAAGGTAATGCCTTTCGGACTAAAAAATGCAGGAGCAACTTTCCAAAGACTGGTAAATAAGGTTTTTAAACCACTCA